>KQ061733.1:128510-199099 GCA_001008035.1 Atkinsonella texensis | reverse complement strand
GGGGTTGGTGGTGGGTGGGGGGGGGGGGGGGTTTTGATGCAAAGGGTGGACAATAAGGCACTTGGGCTTTGGTTTTGATGCGGGGGTTAGAGAGATTGTTGGCTTGAGAATGCTTCGACACGTTTGCACGCGGCTGATGGGGGGGATTCATTCATTCGGGCATTGCGTGTTCCAGGCAGTCGTGGATGCTCGCCTCGGTAGCAACCACAGCTCAGAGTATCATCGCGGGAACCAAGTTTTGAGAAACAACGCTTCATGCCCCATAGAAAGTGAAATTTACCAGAACGCGATTTAAATACAGGTCCGAGTGCGGTAAGCATGTCCAACGCAAACGAATCAAGCCGCAACACAATATGTAGACGCGCAAGCGCAGGGAAATATACATACATACGTCGAGTGCACAGATGGCACGGCCAAGGGTGAGTGAGTGAGTGAGTGCGTAATTACAAGGTGTCGAGCAAGCCACCTGTCCATACATTCCAGCTCGGAAGAAAAAAAACCCTGCATAGGGAGGAGCTGATGCCAACGTCGGCAACTTATCCCTCCTTCGCCAAATGAACCCAGAATAAAACCGTCATCCACGCAAGCCGCCACGTCGTCGTCCACAACTCCCGCACCAAAAGATGCAACTCGCCTCCTCTCCTGCCCGGCTTCCAGGATTTGCCGCCGTCGTAAAACGGATCGTCCAGATGGATGCGAGGGCCGGATCCATTCTCCGAGGCCCATCTCCATCGCTGGCCATTCCGGCCCTTCTTGGAACTCCATCTGGAGTTGCTGCTGCGAAGCGCGCTGGATTGGCTCCTTGAACCCGAGCTTGCGCCGTCCGAGGAGCGCGGTGGCGTGTGCTCTGGCGGCTCGGCTTTGGCTTTGTCTCTGTGTGTCGGCAGGACGGGCGAATTAGGCGATTCCGGCTCAAGTGCGAATGGAGTCAGGTGCAGAACCGGGACGAGAAATGCCCGGATGGATAGAAGGACGAAAGAGGCTATGATGAATGTCACGTACTTCATGTATGTGTGAAGTTGGTTGGGCAAGAGGCAAAGATGCGTCTGGATGGTTGTTTCTGGCGATCCTGGGATTGGCTTGCCATTTGCGTCAATGGGGTTGTATAAACTGACCATGAGGAATCCGGGGGTCTGCACGCCCATGACCATACTGAAGCTTTTGACCGTAATCTCGCGGACGTTGCCCTTTACCGATGAGTGGACAAGCTCGCAGTAATCATGGTCGTCACCGGAAAAGACATGAACGACGTTGCCCACCTTCTTGATCAGATTGACGGAATCGACTTCGCTGAGGACGTTCTGGTATTGGTACCCAGCTGAGACACTAATGGCGTTTCTGTCATCGCGGACCGTGGAATCGGATGCCCCGTCCTTCTTGAGCTTTTCTTTGCTTGGCGGCCAGTGTTCGCGCTGTGGCCCACACGGTGTTCCAGGAGGCCTGAATAGCGGCACGTGGGTCAGCAGGATGGTAGGAAAATCTGCTGCTCCTGGTCCCGGATCTCTTAGTATGCGTGTCAGGTCCGCATCGGCCATATCCTCGACCTTGTGATGCAGCTTCAAGCCTCGGTCTACACCATGCCAGACCATCACTTCTTCTTGAGCTGCCTTCCTCTTGGTCACCTGCACCTCCTCCAAGAACTCGTGGACTGGCCCGTAGATGGGCTCCAGATTATGGCTGTCCTTGTACAAGGAGGTATCAGCGCTTAGAGACACCGTGTCCACGGACACAATCGTATGATTTCCGACAACGTCGACCCGGCTCAAGTCTCCGAAATAGGCGCTGAATCTTTCGCGAACAGCAATCTGCACCTGGGCGCCGAAGCCAAGGTCATGGTTCCCAGGTAAACTTGCCACCAACTTCCTTCCCCTCTGGTACGGTCTAGGAAGTCCACCCGCCACATTGAAGGTCTTGAAGAAGATGTCGCTGAATCGCTTATACTCTTGAATCCAGAAACCTTCTCCATATTTGCGATGCCACGTTTGAACCCATTTCTTCTCCGTCTCGGATCGGCTGCCACCCCATTTCGGGTCAACGAACTGCGTTCCCGAACGTGTCTTCCACTCACGTCCGCCATCGAACAGATCGCCAAGGAAGAAGACGCTGTCCGGCTGTAAATGGCGCTGTACAGCTATATAGCCTCTGCGTAAGTAATTGTCCGTCACAAGAATCGTCAGGGGGTTCAGCGGCCACGGGCGAGCAGGATAAGAATGCGGATCGACGATTTGAGGATCGGCGACGAGAACGAGATGATGAGGATAGGCTCCCTTGGGCTACAAATGCATTGCGTCAGCGTCCAATTGCTTGTCAAAACCTAAAAAAAAAAGGATCCTTCCTTGGGCTTCCATACCCATTTCTCCCAGTTTTCCCAGTCGCACTTCTGCACCTTGCTGTCAAACACCCATCTCTCCCCCCAAAGCAGAATCACCATCCAGAAGAGGAAGAGGAAGTGTGGAAGGCTGAATAATCGTCTCGGAGCCAGGTTTCTCTGAAGCTGACGAGTCGTGCGCTTAATGACAGCTGCGGCCGTACGACTACCTGGACCGCATATCCAGGCCAGGACAGCTTGTGTAGGAGTGCGCAAACGGCCATCTTTCAACGGTTTGGACATGGCTAACCTACGAAACATCTCGACGCCATCACTGCCCCTCCTCGGGCACAAAAAGCAGGAAGAGGAGTTTAGAGGAGTTTGAACTGTCTGGCTGGGAGGCCGGGTTATAGCTGGAAGTAGACAGGGCGAGCTGTCGGTCTGAAGGGAGGGGGACGTTCGGACGAGAAAAGGTGGTCAACGGCGTTTCGGCTCGGCCTGTGCAAATGGACGTCTCTTTTTTCACACTGAATTAGTTAGCTGAAATAAAAATAAAGTAAGACCAGACGCTATTCGAGAATATGTACGAGACGACGAAAAGGGAAATGGGAAAAGGAAAATGGCAGAAGGGAGATTCGCCGATGGAATGAGCGGAAGGTTTTCGGACTTGAGCGAAGCGTTGTAACGAGAGTTCTGGTGCGCCCCCACGCCTATGCCCCAATGCCCCAATGCCCCCGTGCCCCCTTGCCGTTCTCCATATTTTATTACTAGTCCACATGCAGCCAGCTTGCCAGCTTGCCAGCTGGACCCGACACCCCTGGCAGCTTCTATGTGGGGACAACAGTGGACCCTGGGTCGCTTATTGTAGTACTCCGTAGACGAGGCGTCACATGATACTAGACCAACGGTAGAAACCGCCATCAACCCCGTTGAATCGGATCAAATCATAAAAATTGATATCATGCCAAAATATTTATTTTTGTATTCAAGCCATAACTTCAATTTCTGTTCAAGGAAGCCCAGTAACCAACTACAAACGCCGTCAAATGCATGCCAGTATTGAATCATGCTGGGTGTGCTGTTTTGAAAATCATGTAGCCCTCTCCCTTTTATACACTGTTTTCTTGGCAAAATTGTACAGTCTGCCATGCAGGTCTGGCCTGTCCAAGACGCCCTTTGCCGCCTCGTCGAATTCATGCAGGCTCTTCAACTTGGTTCTCCTCAACAGCCTGTCACTCTCGCTCAACGCCGTGGCGCCATTTCTGAGCTGGCGTCGCTAGGGTATTCTTCATCATTGTCCGTCTTTTCGTCATATTCGTTATCTCGCCGAGGCTGTGGCTTTGGTTTCTCCGGCTTTTTGCGGAAGCTCAGGAATCTTTTGATTCCACTCGGCTGCAGCTCATCCTTGGAGCTCGTGCCTTGCTGCAGCTCATCCTCGGCCGGGTTGTATTCATACTGCAACCGCGGAACCAACAGTCGATAAGGAACGGTAATCCCGGCCGGATCTTTGGCATTGACTTCAACATTGAGGCAGATATCAAGCCCCCCTTCAACGTCAACTTGAAACTGCTCGGCCTTGCGCATCTGCTTCACTGACAGCCCAGTGGGTGTTCGGTGGAATGGACGAGGGCGCCCCATGTCATTTTCCTTCACGTCATTTCTATCAGGCCTTGATGGCTGGCTTCCTAGAGTCTGAGCCCGCTGCGGTGGCTGAGCAGTAAATTGAGATTCGTCATCCTCCGAGAACTCGTTGTACTCATAGGTTCCGCCACCACGTAATCCAGATGGTCTGGCCCGGGACGACTGATGGGGTCGTGGAACAAAGTAGTCGTCCTCATCGCTGTATTCGCCCCATTGACCGTTGATCCCGCCATCATCAGGTCCACCCCTACTGCCACGTCGCCCAAAATCGAAAAGGCCCTTCTTTCTACTTTCGCCGCTACCAAGGGAAAGAGTACGCGTGAGCTTTCCTGGCCGAGGTCCGTCAGTGGAGTTTCGTCGCGAGAGGCTGCGTAACAGCCCGCCCATACCTCCCGAAACGGGCGGTTTGCTGCCTCGAACTGACGTGCGTGATCCATCGAAGCGATTCGACATTGAGCGTCCTCCCCCACCTCCCTGGGGAAGTCGTCGAAAGAGGCCGCCATCGCCGTTGCCGCCAGAGTTGCCATTCATCACAGATGGCAGGCTTGGGCTCCCATCATACCCCGACAAGGGTGGTGTCGGCGGAGGCGTCATCCCTGGGGTCCATGCTCGGATGGAGCACCAGTTTCTGTGAGGCAAAAGGTGCTTGTTGTTCCTCGGCCTGCCATCCACTCCGTGTTGAAATAGAGGAACCATGCTCTCCTCCGTCTTCTTGTCGAAATGATGCACTTTATTTCGCTTATTGAGCACATCTGCCAACATATTGGACGGTGGCGTGTTTGCTATGGCCGATGAGATCACATTAACCATGTATCTTGGATCCTTGTGTTTAGGGATCGCGAGCTTGGGGTTGGAATAGAATTGACCGATAGCTGCCAGATGAACATCACCACTAGTAGTTGCTGATGTGTCAGCGACATCCCTCGCCAGGTCGCGCATAAAGCATTACTATGAAACTCACCTCAGGATGGTAACACGCAAAGACTTATCAATAGCCAAATCCTGCAGATCTTCAATGACGATGCTTCTCTCTTGTTTGTGGTTCTTGGCAGTCCAGTGATCGTTCAGATCATCCAAGACTTCCACACCGCCGTCAATATTATTGAGGGCTTTGCCAAACATCCCAGTACGACCCAGTGCCTTGACCGGGTCCAGGAACTTTGATGTCAAACTACAAGGTGAGTCAGTACAAGGTTAATTCAGAATCGCTGCCTGCAATGGCCAGGCATGAACTTACATATTTTCGAGCCATACCAGTCGTGGGTAAGCGATCGGAACACTCAGGAGAACGAGCAGATGCTCAACTTGACCACGGCGAACCTCAGCATACAGCCGATTCATTATTTTCTCCCACGTCTTATCCGTGACAACTTCGTGCTCCGTCCTTTCCGTGCGACAGTCGACAGCTAGCAATGCCACTTTCCCTCCCATCGATACATACATGTTGCGACTGAGCTCTTTTATGTAAGGCCCCGCCTCCACGCCGAGAAGCCAGCTGGGTTCCATATTCTCCGTCTCAGTGAGGACAGTCTGGTGTTGAAATAGCATGTAGTATTTGAATGCGACAGCCCCAAGACCAGAAAATACGGGTGATCTCATGTAATGATCTGGATATGAGCCGTAACCGTCAAAGATGTCATGGTCATCGTACATGTTGACCATGGGAATTTGCGAGGCGGCCAAACCAAAGAGACCCCGAGAAAACCACATGCAGTAGCGTCCAAGATAAAACTCCTCCATCTCATTCTGCATTTCAGCAGTAAACGCAGCACTGTGTTTGTGTCGAGGATTACCGATATCAAGCCATTCCTCAAACAATGCACACTTGTGAGCCACGGAGTCGTTGTAGATTTGGTCGCCTCCACCAATCATCACATGGAAAGGCTGCGACTGATGATTGTTAAGGACGTCGCGCCACATTGGATCCGGTCCACTGAGATCGTCTGCATTCACACTAGTGCTGAAACCGTTGCAACTATGAAACATCATATTCATAGCATTTGCTCGGGCCGGGACCCAGAATGCCATGCAGGGTCCTCGATTTATGCGATAGGCGATGCGCTGCTGTTTCTCTCGCAATTCAACTTCTATGTTGAATCTCCAGAATGTGCATCCGCGTTCAGCATGAAGGCGAAAGCCTCGTACATCCTTGTATTTTTGCAGTTTCTCGCCGTCAGTTTGAATACGTTTCTGACGTCCAGCGAACGACTGAGGCAACTCGGCGGCACCATTTCGTGAGGGCACGTCGGGTAGACTTCTGTACCTCTCAAAAAGTCCCTCGTCAGTCTCATCGAGCGAAAGGTCCTTGGCTTCCTTTAGGTCTTCGACAGGTCGGACGTAGAGCGTCTCTCCCGTACGGCCAAGTTTTGGATGGCCGGCTATCGGATCTACATATTCGCCGGGTAGATCGCCGTTGACTTGATGAGGTGGTGGCGGGAGAAGACCAATATCTTGCACAAAGAGGCGGAGTATTGGAGCTATGTCATAAGACGATTGCGAATCTTGCGTGACAATCATCACGCTCCCACGCCAGATTTCGCGGTCTGAAACAGCGCTGTTCGTTTGAGCCTTGATGGGAAACTTCTCTTGCCGAATGCCACAGTATCTCAACAGGGGTCCGCATTTGAGGTACAACGGTGGCTTGAAGCGGGTAGGTGCTTTATCGAACAATCATGAGCAAAAGGAGATTATCGATGATTTAGTCAAGGCAGACTGCAAGAGATACATACCATTTGTGTCGTCATACTCCCCATCAAATGCTTCGGCTTTGCGTGGCCGTGACGAGTATGCGGCATTCTTGTTTCGATTTCCACCTTCCCACCAAGCCTTGTTCTTGTCAGCAACCGCTGGTTGGCTTTCAGACAAGTCCAGCAAAGTACCCCCTAAGAAGCCGATTGTGGCTTTCTCGTACTCGTCCAACCAGACTGGGCCCTTGTACAATCCCTCGCCTGGGTGTAAGCTTTCAGGCTTTTTGAACATCATGTTGGGAATGCGATGTTGAGGTGCACTCTCGAAGGAATGACCGCTATCCTGCCGCTCCAATCGTCTTTGAGCGGCAGCGACATCTCCAGTCTGCTCGTCGGGGCCGCGAACAAGGGGGTTGAGAGCTTTGCCATGTATATGTCGCGGGCCATACTCCTCGTCCAACCCGTGCTGTCTTTCATACGTTGGTTCAGTAGCACGTCGTTGAATTCCCCTAGTTGGCTGTTGTGATACCGGGACCGGAGGAAGCTCCTTGTCCTTGGCAATCGCGAGGGCACGTGGTGATCTACTCGTCGGTGACTTTGTGATACCAGCTGTGGTCGTGTCCCGCGTTGACTGGGCTCTCTGTGGATACGACTGATCAGGAAGGGGCTTTTTTCGTGGCTTATTGCTTCCATTACGGGTATTAGACGGGCCACCATTTTGGGCGCCCGTGAAAAATGCAGTTTGTTGATTGGCTGGACTTCGCGCCTTCACTTTGGTTTCTTCTTCATTTTGTACTGCGCGCTCTCTGAAGCTTAGGTTACGATTGGGCAGATCTGAGTTTGGTTGACCCGGCGCTTCGTCGTATTCTGGGCGCAAGATAGCAGGCGGCGAAGAGCCGACATGGCCGCGGTCAGCGAGGTGAGGACGAAGAGCGGCTTGTGGGGAGCTGAGGTGAGGTTGCGCTTGATGTTTCGAGTAAGACTGGTCACGTCGTTCAGTCTTTGTTGGAGAAGAATGCTGTTTGGAAGTGATGGGGGCCTGCGCAATGGGCGTTGTTGGACAAGTCTGGTACTCTGAAGGGAGATTTCGATCCTGCAAGTCACCTGAAGGATTGGCAGAAGCATCGGCGGCTTTCCTGGCGGCTCGCTCCCGAGCTCGTTGCTCAGCGGCTTGTACTCTGGCTCTTTTCTCCTCCTTTGTCATGCTGTCGAGCGTCAGCTCAAGCCTTTGCAGTGGAGAACGGTCGTTTGCAAACTTCTTGCGGCGCTCGGATGGGTCGTTGAGCGATTCTCGTGGTGGCGGTCCAGTTGCAAGATGCTGGATTTGGCCGTGTGGCGCAACATTGCCTTTCCTGCTCGTGACGTCGTGTATTTGATGCCGGACAGTGTCTGGATACTCTTGACGTCGCGTGGTGTAATTGCCTTCATGATCCATCTCGCCGCCGTCGACGAGCCGGGCAAAAGGCATGGACTGAGAATGTGGTGAAGAAAGAGATGAAGTGTACCGGCCTGCGTGGTCGTGTGGCTGACGATAGCTGACGGGTGAAACTGGGGGTACGTCTGGAGCTGCAGGCGCACTAATAGGGCCAGTAGGCTTGAAAGCTTCCTGTTGGTCTCGCTCGGCCGATGGGTATTTTGGGCGGCGAGACATGTGTCCGGGGAAGTCCAAGGCAAGTTCCTGTTCCTGGGGGAATTTGTGGGTGTCGGATGAAGGAGAAGCAGATGACGACGGAGCAAGTGTAGCAACATCAACATCGACAGCAAGAGCATGAGCGGGAGCGGGAGCGGGAGCGGGAGCAGGAGTAAGGGGAGCGGAAATAGAACAAGCAACCGCAACACCACCGCCACCAGCATGACCGTGCACATTTGTCGCTGGGATTATCGGTATCGGACGCTGGTAAGAAGGCGGTCTGGGAGCTAGACCCTGGGCAGCTCCGGCAAAGCTTGAAGCTGTGGGCGAGTGGGGGCTAAAGGTGGACTCCGTGAGACCATCCGTGTTTGACGTCTGGATGGAGGTGCGATTCGACTGCGACCTGCATGAAGGCTGGGCCTCAAACGACAAAGGACGACCGTAGGCATGCGCCTGATACGTGTGCTCGTCGGACTCGCCTCTCTGCCGCTGCGAATCCGGGTAACGGGTCCATTGATGTCGCTGTGCAGCCATGAAGTTTGGGTAGCACTAAAAAGTCTCGGACGGGTGGGAGGGATGGAGAGAAAAAAGGAAGCAAGGCCGAGGAGCCAGCAGCACTGTGGTCAAGGGGGGTGTCAAACTACACGGGGTCCGCCACGCACGCCGGGTGAAAAAGTACACCCCAAAAGTACCTAGGTACCTACATACACCCCGCGTGATGGTCCGTCGTGCCTCGTGCCTCGTGCCTCGCCCACGTGGGAAGCAAGATTCATCTTTGATGAGCGCCGACGCGGGCTAGGCACGCCACAACGTGCATCTCAGGCCACTCGTATTTGATCGTTCAATACTCCGTACGGAGTACTCTGTAGTGTCATGCTGTTGTGCTTCGCAACGACTGCCGGGTGAATCATTTGCTGCCTGGGGATGGACAAGACACCAGACGAGACAAGTCAAGTCAAGACCAGACTACCACAGATTGTCCCACCAGCTTGACATGAAGAGCAGGAAACTTCAAGCGTAGGTGCTTCATTGACCAACAACAGAATCACCCTTCCCCATCAATCACGGTGCCTCATCATCAAGCTACACCAATAGCCGCTCATCACCACGATCCGATCGTGATGCTTTGCTTTGCTTGTACTACTAGTGTTTGCTCTGTAATCCAAAGATAGTTGCGACTGTTGAACCCCTGGCTATAGCCTCCTTACCAATCAATTATCCGCAGCATCCCACTTGGGTATTCTCAAGGCAATGCTGACACGAGGGTCCTTCAACAATTGAAGTCAATAGGGACTATGCTATCATTCAAGCCACGTCAGAATGAACGTCATGTTTCAGCCCTGACAAAGCAGCCACACGTTCCTCTATTCTATTCGCAGGTTATTAGTGGGTGGGAAGTTGGATAGACATATCACGAGTCACTGCGCACCAGGGTCGGTCAGCATAGAAATAAAGGCACCTGACGGAGATGGTCCAATTTGCTACTGATTGGACACGGGAGTTCAAGAAGCTTGCTCGTTGGCATCTCCTGGTGAGGTCAAATTGTCGCTCGTGGCTCGACATCGTCAAAGGGAGCAAGTCAACTCAATGGTTGAAGTTCGCCAGGAGCATTACCACGACAAGGGGAATTCTTCAACTTGGCCCGGCGATGCACAAGATACTGAAGAAGACAGAGCCGGGATTCCCAGAACTGTCGCTCTTTTGCCGAGTGCCGTCCGAAACGCTGGGTTGTTGCTCTTAAAGCAACAATAGACATGGTTTGCCAGTCGGCATTCGTCACTCGCACCGAGGATCTGCAAGTTGAGAACTGTGTCTTGTCTCTATTTCGTATTTGAATATTTTTGACTGGTATATAAGCCAAAATGAAAAGTGTGGGCTATTGCCAATAAGTAAGCTTCCGTAGCTCAGTTGGTTAGAGCTTCGTACTAATAAACATTAGTGATGCGGAGGCCGCAGGTTCAAGCCCTGCCGGGAGCAAAGTCGTTCCACGATGCTTTCCACTGTTGGCATGTTTTTTTACCCTATCGCCAGCTATCTATCTATCTATTTGTATCTTTTTTTCTTTTTTTTTTTTTTTAAAAAAAAACCCCCCTCGTATATTATAATACATAAGGAGATTCGAACTTTACCGCAACGTTCTGAGTGAGGTGGAGAGGAATTTATTGCGTTTAATAAATGACCTTGAAAATGTTTACATCGCCATCTGCCTATATTACACATAGTGCTTCCTATGGAAACAAAAAACTGTGCATGATGCTCCGGACATCAGGCGATTTTTGACCACGTCAGTCCCTCTCCCAGCTTCATAAGAGCGCTCCGGCTTGGAGTAGAGGATCCTCGCGCATCGGCCGTCCGGCGCACCATCCTCCTGTAGCTGCCCGCTAGCCAGGCTGTGAGCTTGAAGATGGCCTGGATACGCACAGTACATGCAGCCGCTATTGATCCAGATCATTGTCGCACGGCATCGGCATTACAAGCAACAATGGCTGGCTTGGCGACGACCCAGTGTACCAAGTTCCTGGCAAGTCATTCGCCAGCATCAAAAGCAGGCACGACTCACCACGACGGTAGCGTGAAGGGGAAACAGAGAGATATATTTCAACTATTTGCATCGACGGTCTGCGTGGGTCGTTGCTGCTCACCTGGCGGTGCAGATTTTAAAAAAAGAATATAGGCTAAAGTCCCTCTAAACTATATTACATTATCTGCGGAGTAGCTATACTACCAACAGCCATATCCTGATTATAACACAAACCCTTGGTCATTTTCCAGAAATACATCCGCCATCTTGCCCTACCATGTACTACTCCTGTAAAACTACGGAGTACTTAGAGTTTGTATTGTAATTAAAAAATGATGGCCTGCCTTGACTGGTCGATCCCAGCCTCCAAGTCAAACCATCAGAGGATGGTGCAGTTTAGTTCTACTCCTGACAGCGGCAATAAATAGCACAATTCACTCAATTAGAAAGCTTAGATGTCTATCTCCTCAGAGACAATAAGGCCTCTAGATACGATGGAAACCACAATTCCTTTTGGCTTATAGTCCAGGCCCCCGAGTGAAGTGACCTGAAACTCCACATGCAAGTATACAACGCGTTTAGGCTAGTACTTGAGATAATAGATTAGCCTTGACCTTGAACTCAACTATTCCAGTGTATTGTGAGCTAATGCCTCTAATGCCTAAATGTGTCTAATGAGGGGGAAAACTGTGATCTCCCTTACTCCTAGGAGCTCCTGCATGGTGCAGGCGGCTGTGCCGCGCAACAATCTTCACCGCATCCACCACTGGAATAAACGCTATTGGTCGGCCCTACATCTCTATCACTCAACGGAACTATTTGGGCACGATGGGAGCAAGCGCAACTCGGTGTCCGCTGCTGTCTGCCGGACATTACTGGGTCTCGAAGCATCAGACTCTGCTCGGCTCGTGTTCACTGTACATGCTGGAGCCGCCCATGAGACACGAGAAAGGAGCTGAGAGGACGAGCATGAATTGCCTATCCAGATACTCACATGCATGTTTATTGAAACATAAAGAACCATTCAGTAGCAGCAGTCTCATTCTGGATTTCACCTCGTCTTCAACTTCGAACTCTCAATGTCCTTCCAGTACACACAATGACCCTCAGGACTATTCTTGTCATCGCTGGCTCTATGGCCTCCTCCATGGTCTTGGGCGCGGCTGTGAACAACGATGACTGTGGTGCGTCTGATCCTACTGAAGAACAGATTGCCATTGCCAGAGAAATGGCTCTTTATGAGTCCATGAACATGACCAACCGCTCCCGTGATGCCGTCATTAATATTCCTGTTTATGTTCACCTCGTCTCTAAGCGCAAGGTTGACAAGGCTTCCAAGGTGAGCCTCCAAGCCTCTTCACTCTGATACCCAAACTGTTCACCACGAGCATACTGGACGCTTACACGAAAAGACGACAGGATGAGGATGTCGACGCTATGATCACCGACATGAACAAGAGCTACAGAAGCATGGGCTTCACTTTCACCCTGAAGAAGACTGTCTACACCGTGGACGCGGACTGGTCCACCAGCACCAAGAATGAGTTGGCCATGAAGACGAAGCTTCGCCAGGGCGACCGCCGGACCCTTAACCTCTACTACATCGACCGTGTCCACACGCCTAGTGGTTATTTCAGCGGCATATGCCCCTACCCCAACAATCTCGTTGGCCGGGATCTCATCCTCGATGGCTGCATAATCCAATGTGATCATATGAACAACGGCCAAACCACCATTCACGAGACCGGCCACTGGCTGGGTCTCTGGCACACCTTCTCGGGCGGCTGCGATGCCAATAATGACTATATTAGCGATACTCCTGCCTGCCAGAAGACCTGGAGCTGCAATAAGAAGACCAATACCTGCCCCAGCCTGCCTGGCAACGATCCCGTCCACAACTTCATGAGCTACGGACCCTGTCGCCGGGAGTTCACTATTGGCCAGACTATACGTGCTCACAACCAGTATCAGAAGTACCGCGCGTAAAGATTTACCAGGAGTGGGCACTGACAGCGGTATGATTTTGAGCATGGGAGCCATAAACTGAAACAAGAACGAGACAAGAGTGTATATTATGCAGGGGTAGTTGTAGAGGCCGCTGGCGGCTGCGTCGGTTCGACGTACTGTGGTTGATCGCCGGGGAGATCATGTGGACTTGTTCAGGCATACTCTAGACTTCGTAATCTGGATAAATAGTTTCAAAATTCGGCATTCTCGATGCGGTGTGTACGAGGCTGGGTTGGTCAATTTGTTAAAACATATTGAAAGTGGGAGTTTTTTTTAGGGGGGTTGCCGTTGATGACGTAAGTAGAGGGAAAGGTGGCGAACGTTTATGACATTCTGCGTTTCATGTGCAGGGTAGGGTTCAGTCCATCCTTGCTGCCCTGTTCCTGAGGCACCACTGGCTCGCTCGTCAGTCATGCGGATGGGTGGGTGGGTGTGAGTGCAAATCCCACGGGCCGCTCCTGACTTCAAGGACTTTTTTTTTTTTGCGTGCTGCAGGTTCGCAACTTCCATCGTACGCACGTTCATCTCACACAACAACCCGCAAGACGAGCATCACTTTGCCTGGCGCAAAGCTGCATCTTGCACATTCTTCTTCAGTAAAAGAAAATAGTCGATCTATTTTCTATCCAAGCAGACCCGCTGTCGAATTTTGGCCCCACCATCGAAACGGTTTAGATCGCCTTTTCTTATACTCACCTCCACCCCCTACATCGTATCTGAGGCAGGAGTCATCCTCTAGACGACCTGAACAATGGCTGCCGCCGTGACTCAAACCCCAAATATGAGCCAACAAGTGGACTTGTCGACAATCCCCATTTCCCCCTATGGGAGCACTGACGCCAAGGACAGCGACAAGCCTGTCACTGTTTTCCACGATAAGGACAACTTCAACGTCAAGCACCCTCTCCAAAACAAATGGACTTTGTGGTTTACCAAGCCCTCGACTGGAAGGGTGAGGAATGCAGCCATAGACTTCACTAGCAGATCCCGAATGTAGAACTAACTCGTGCGATAGGGCGATAACTGGAATGACCTACTGAAAGAAGTCATCACTTTTGATTCCGTGGAGGAGTTCTGGGGCGTTTATGTAAGATGGTTATCAGCTCTTTTTTTGTGGCACTTTTATCTTGGAAATATATCTAATGCTTAGCAGAACAACGTTGCTCCAGTCTCTGAACTTGCCTTGAAGTCCGACTACCACCTGTTCAAGGCTGGTGTGCGACCCGAGTGGGAAGATCCCCAAAACAAGCACGGTGGTAAATGGTCCTACCAGTACAAGGACAAGCGAAGCGTCGACGTCGACCGCCTCTGGTTGCAGGTCATGATGGGCGCTATTGGCGAGACCCTGGAGGAGGAAGACGACGGCGAAGTCATGGGAGTCGTTGTCAACGTCCGTAAAGGGTTTTATCGTATCGGTGTCTGGACCCAAACCACTGGCAAGAGCATTCCTAATCGCGGCGACGGTGATGTTGCTGGCGGCAAGGGCCGCAGCATGGAGAAAGGAAAGGATATTCTCATATCGATTGGACGACGCTTCAAGGAGGTTCTTGACCTTCCCAGCAACGAACAAGTCGAATTTTCTGGCCACACTGACAGTGCAACATCTGGAAGCACAAGGGCCAAGGCCAAGTATACGGTATAAAGGAGGTGCATATGGCAAGGAGAGATTCATGCCATTGATGGCCGATGAAGAGAAACGAGAATTGACGGCGGCCCAATACCTACTGATGCATCCCTTGGCCCTGTTATGCTCATGTTTGCATGGAATCCGATGGTCTTGATGATTGACGAGGATCATCAGTGGGGGGGGGTATATATCAGTCATCTTTTGCAGGTGCTTCATTATTAGCGGTGATGGTCGGTTACTACTCTCAGGGAAAGCCCATACCGTGCTCTACCTAAAAACCGCGTTTGTTTACACGGTGGCGTTATGCAAGGAAGCTCCGTAATGATTTCTTTTTTTGCTCGGATGAGCAGTCTCTTAAGATGCTTGCTACGAACTCTAGCTCGGACTGGCTGTACAATAATAGACTTCCGTCGCCTAGCCAGTGTTTCTAATATATGAATACGTGCTTTTTATACACATTGTACATGTCTTGGGTTGTCCGAGGCTCTTGACAGTATTTACGGCAAATTCTGATTGACATAGCATGCGCTTAAACCCCCTCAAGGTTTGGAAACTATACCGTTACTCACATCTCGTCTCCGCTATGTTCGTCCGCGAAGATGTGCGTAACAAGCTCCTTTTTATTGATCTTCCCCATGGCATTCCGCGGAATATGATCCACAACCTTCATGACCTGCGGAATCTTGTAAGTGGCAAGCCTGTTTTTCAGGGCTCGTCGCATATCAAGCGGTGTCCATTTCTGAACGACATCCTCGTTGAGTATGACGACGGCTCCGACCTTCTGGCCCCAATTTCCGCTCGGGACAGCCACGACAGCAGCTTCCGAGACTTGAGGCAGGGAGAGGAGCTCGCGCTCGACTTCTAGGGCGGATACTTTCTCGCCGCCCGTCTTGATGATATCGGCTGTGAGACGACCTTGGATGAAATAAAGGGGTCCCTTGGTCCACGATTGGCTTTGAGAAGAGGATGGGACGACACGACGAACTGCCACGTCGCCTGTTTTGAACCATCGTCCTCGGGTATCTGGATCGGCGATGAATTCCTTGGAAGTGGCTTCGGGGTTGCGCCAGTATTCCTGGAAGATGGTTGGCCCGCGGAGCTGGATCTCGCCGGAGCGCTCGCGGCCCCGGGAATCGAGTTCCTGGCCAGGAGGGATGATTTCGCCGGTATCTACATCCACGAGGCGTGCCTGGACGGAGGGGAGGGGCCAGCCGACGCTGGCGTCGACGCGGTCGGCGAAGTCGAGGCCGCATGAGAGCGCCATGCCGACTTCTGTCAGGCCGTAGCGCTCCAGGAGGACGTTGCCGCGGGAGAGCTCGTGCCATGCTGACTTGATGGTTGTGGGAAGGGCGGCGGAACCGGATATGCTGAGGCGCATGTTCTTGGGGGAAATGGCCTCTCGGGCTGCTTCTTGTAGATCTGGGGCCAGGCTCTTGTGGCTGGATAGGAGGCGGGTGTAGACTGTGGGCACGACGGTGAAGAAGGTGACTTTGGGACGAGGAGAGTTGACGGTGTTTATATGTTCATTTGTGTCGTATGTGCCGTCGGTAGGGAGATACGGGGCAGCAAGTCGCTTCCAAACGGCATCAGTGTTGAAGGGGAACATGAACTCGATAGAGGACCCAGCGAATAGAGGCGTGATGACGGCATTGACGGTTCCGTGGATGTGGTGTAGAGGGAGAACGTGAAGGAGGTGGTCGGACGGAGTGTAGTTCCAGGCTTGGATGAGAGAACGGGATTGCGCCGTGAGGGCGGATTGAGGTATTAATACCCCTTTCTATAAGGTGGAGTTCAGCAATAGCTGTGCGTATTCCAAGGAGAGGTTTTTCTCTGGAGACATACCGGCCTGTTTGTGGTTCCCGAAGTGTAGAGCATGAGAGCGGCTCTGCCCGGTCCAGAGTCCTCTAGCGAAACGGCATCTCTTGCTGTCGATGAGCCTCCGACATGTTTTGGTAGTTTCACATGCAGTGGCTTAGCTTGTAAATCAGCCTCGAGGACCTCTGTGGCCTTGGACGCGAACTTGGAAGATGACACGAGAAGCGAAGCTTCGCTGTGGTCCAAAATGTATTGCAGCTCCGGGGCCGGGAATGCAGGCGACAGAGGAACTGCGATAGACCGTGCCGCAAGCGCCGCAAGCAGAGTGACTGAGGAACAATGCTAGCTTAGCAATGTTTGACAATGACATTCAAGAAGGCAGTTGCTTAAAGAGACGCTGCGCGCACAATATCATGTTTTGCGCCACCTACCAACGTAGTCGTAGCTGTTTTCGACGAGGAAAGCTATCCTCTCGCCCTGCAAGTCGTTCTTCCCGCTAGCTCCAAGAAGTAGCACTTTGACTCGGCGCACATCGCTCAAGAGCTCGCCGTATGTAAATCGTCGTCCTGATACCGAATGGATTACCGCGGTTGACTCGGGTTCATGCTTTGCGATGGCCTCAAATATGGGCAGCCTCGGCAGCGACGTTGAATGCATCCTAGACGAGACGAAACATGTATGCGACAAGGGCGGATGGAACAGAAGACGGCGGCGAGGAGTGAAGGACCGACAGACCGAAGAATAGAGGGCGGCAAGGACGGACGAGGACGAAGTCGATGTCAAAGGCCGGACACCCGGTGGTAGAGCACGGTGGACCGTCATGGGCAAAACCGGGCGTAACGAGAGGCGCCGACGAGTGGTCGTTGAATCAATCACTTCAGGCCGGCTGCATAGAGCGAACGACGTACGTACTGTAGCATTCGATAGAGGAGAGGGATGACTCAGAAGTGGAACCAATAACCAATCCATCCAGTCATTTGCTTTGTTGGGTAATCTGCACGGCATACAGATACAGATCGATGCAAGCTCCGGGGTGCGGTTCGCTCATGGGATGTTGCTGATCAAAGGGGTCACGACTGCGCCAGGGGCGAGTGCAGGAAGACGAGGCGTGATTAGACGGCAATAGGGAGCATCAGGTTTCCTGCTCTGCAACGCGCTGACTGTGCTTAGGTTGAATGAGCTTGTTCGTTCCGCCGTCGGCTTTAGCTTCTGACAAAGAAGGCTTGTGGTGGATCCAAAGACGAATGACCAGAGAAATCGTCTCCACCGGCTGCAGGTGGCAGTAATACTTGTAGTCTCACGCAGGTAAATCAGTATCATGAAAAATACAACTTTTGCCTTGCTTACATGCATCATCAACTGATAATCGATCAACAGTGGATCCCCGTGACTATCTTGCCCCGTTGGCACTGCCAATGGGGATAATTTATTTTTATTAGTACAGCCAAGCAAGGCAAACACTTGCACTCCGTACTCCATACATATTGGTGATGAGTACTCCGTGCTCCGCAATGCCTACCGGCACGCAATCATGGTCGGGTTTGGAAAATCAACTCAATTACGCAGCAGCATGGCACAGGAACCGACGGAAATAATGCTGCAAAAACGTCCCAGCAGGCAACCAGACGGCCCACTTGTGGTAGCTCCCGACCCTTGCTGGCTATCAACTGGCGTGCTGGCTTGGCCTTCGGGGAAATGTCTGGTCTGGCCTGGTCTGGTAATATAAACTCGACAGTTCCCGGCAGAGCTGGCATTGTGCAGTCCTTACTGTGCCGATTCTCACCGTTGATCTGGCCGTGTGCAAAGTGGACAGCCAAGACGCAAATGAAAAAGGCGGGGAGGAAACAGCGGCACGAGGTATACCTAGGTAGGTAGTCAGCAGACAGGGAATGGCTGGTCAGGACGAATTGGGAGAACAGCACTGATGACAGACAAATTTGCGGTCTGGTTGTCTCGTCAGCCCGTGTGACACGGCAGCGTGACTGACTGGCACTCGGCATCTGTGAATCGATCGTGGGCGTAATATCGCACCGCGAGCCCAAAACACCACTCGCGAGGCTCGGCCATGCCCGCCAGACAGGCAGCAGGAGCGACCCTGCCACTGTCATTTCTGAAATCTGTTCAGCCATAAAATGTATAATATGTACACACAGACAGACACGGACACGGACAAGGAAGGCACTACCACCACCACGGATGCGGTGCTGGACGGGAACGCACGTGTACCTTAGGTACCTAGCCCTAGGAGGTAGGTACCTAATGTACCTAGGTAGGTATTTAGGTGCCGACACAACTCGATCAATCAACTCGCAACTTGCTTGTTCGTTCCAAGGTCTGCACGGGGTCGCCCTCATCTGCAGGACAATATGCAACACTGTGATCCCATCCACGTTGCTCCGTCCTGTCGGTACTCGGTACCGGGCAAGGTCTCTCCAATTTAGACCTCTGGTTCACCTCTGGCTCTTCGGATGTCCTATTCCGTTTAGCTGGGTGCCAGATTTCGACATTGCACCACACCATCTGGGCTTCGACCTACTAGCAGCCCTGTCTGTATATTAGTGCCAGTTTGTACACGACAAGGTTCCGGTCAGCAAGGTGGGTGTGGCCCCCCTCCTCTTCAATAGGTAAGTAGACAGGGTGACAGGATGACAGGGTCCTAGAACAGCCATCGAAGGAACTTGGCCATGCAGCAAGCATTAACTTTGTCGTTTCGTGGCTGTTGATGCAGCGAATCAACATCACATTTTCTACGACGGAAGCAGGCCATCGACAAGGCAGCTTTCGCGTTACACAACAACAGGACGCTTCTTCCCCTCTTCCTCCTTGCGCCTCTTCTCCGGCTGCCGTTGCCTTGTTGTCTCATGTTGCAGTTTTTCCTGCACCAAACATGCACTGTGTCAGTCATGTTGTACTTTTGTGACGGAGCGCTCAACGTGATGGGCTGTTGGTATTCGTCCTTTTTGTTCTCGGCATCTCGATTCGTCTTCGCCGTCCCTTATCCTCGAGCTCAACCACCAGTTGTGCATCTTGCAGACGCCTTCATTCGCCAGGGTCCTGAGAAAAGTAGCCCATCAACCCATGTATGGAGTATCATCAATGTTCGAATGCACAGAAAAAGCAGCAAAACTAAGCAGCAAAACTACGGCGCATGTCCCACTGCAACCCCGAAAACGTTTGCCTGGCGGGCCCACAGCAGCTGCAGCAAGTGGCGGCCACCGTCACCGCTGGATCACTCAGCGTTTGCCATTGGATACCGCCTCGCCCCCAAAACGGACTTGTGCCCATGCAAGCTGGTTATCTCTCACCGACTTGAAGACAATGAAGACGTAAGGAAGAAGGAAAAAAAAAAAAAAAAAGAGGAAAATAGTAATATCAATTGCGTATGTTTCATTGGCACATCCATTGCTTCTCCTTCATAACTCACACGCCTCCACTGCCTTCCTTCGCCTTGCTAGCTTTTGAAGATTTAAACTCTTCTTGTGCTCCTCATTTATGTAAACGGCCTTTGGTCACTTTACATAATCAGCCTTCGACTCAATTGGAGAAAGCTTGTGTCGTGCGCGCGCACATATAAACCCAAACTCAAGGATCCCTTCTCCAAAGACCTAATCAATCGGCCAGCGGACGTCAAGCAAGATATCTTCTCGTCCATTGCTAAATCAAACATCAATTGTTGCCCCACATGTTGCGACGATACGCCTTGGGATTCTCGAATGTCGGAAGACAGCTCTCCACCATGACTTCTGCTACTCCTATGGAAGATGCGATTCGTGCCAAGGTCGGTCTACGTGTTCCCTGTGCGATTGATACCTCCAAGATCTCGCCTTCAACCCATCGTGGCCGGCTTCCAACTCACCTTTACACAGATAATGGCTGCGTTCAATCCGCAGGCACTTGAAATCTACAACGACTCTCACTTGCACTCTCATCACAAAGCCATGCAGGGCAGCACATCGCAGGAGACACACTTTAGGTACGTACTCCAGATCACATCTCAATGCCCATTACTCTATCTTGGTCTCCCCCCCCCCCCCTCGCTGCTACCAGGCATGGTTTTACTTGGTGTATTTCTCATCTTACCAAACCGTTCTTGTCAGACTCGTCATCATATCGGAGGCTTTCAATTCCAAAATGCAGCCCGCCCGCCACAGAATGGTCTATGCACTTCTGCGTGACGAGATGGCCCTAGAGGGCGGCATCCACGCTCTCCAGCTCAAAACACTCACTCCCGAAGAAGAGAAGCGCCAGCGGAATAAGAAGGCTGCTGAAGCCGGGGCCAAAGCCATGGAGGAAGAAGGATTGCCCACCGCCGCATGAACCGAGGCGATGGGACCCAGCGGATCGCTCGCAGGAAAGAGCAGCGCACACCCAACTAAGAAAAGCGCACACAAAGAATGAATGAACCGTGATTTCCAATGACCAAATATTCCAACCATAAGGAAATGGAAACTATTATTCACCGGCCCCCTTAGCCTCTCCGCCGGTGTCCGACAAGGGGACACAGGCTGCGCCAAGGGGTATGACATGATGATCAGCGGGAAGAACGGGACTTGAGGATACAAAGTTGAGGAAACCTTTTTAGATGTAACGAAATTGCACTCCTCAAGGAGCTATTATGAGACAAGCCTTTACTTTCAACCCAGTATATTATTTCTTGGGTCTGTTATTGACCTTGCCTATATGGGTAGGTTTTTAGAAGACAGGACAATGGCCCACGCACAAATAGACACATGTCTGCATCATTATACAATCAATCTTCTCTCAACCGTGATGAAAACATGAAATGCATGTCGCCCATGATGCAACTCTTGAAACCCGAATTTTGTTCAAGCCCATTCGCCTAACGCAGTCTCGTTGGACTGTCAAATCAAATCAACGCTGAACATGATAATGGCAGTACCTATCCATGCATTAATTGGAGTGCGCCGAACCTTGCCGGCCGCCCGAATTCAAGACTTTCTGGCCCTCGCTTTTCTGAAATGCTCCCGCAGCCTCGCCTGATGGTCCGCGGACCTCTGTCCTCCCGAGCTACTCCTGCTTTCGAATTTCATTCTCTCGAAGTAGCGCGCCGCAATAGGCGCCCTGGACGATCGTGCTGAAGATGTTGACACGCGCCTTGGAGGCTCAGGAGCGGCGAAACTAAGTCGACGAGATGATCGTTGAGGAACCTGTGCTGGCGCTGGCGGACGACCCTCTGGTGTGCGAACAGTAGTTGTATTTACTTCCGTGGGTTCTCGGGTCTCCGACTGTTCTGTGTTCTTCTGTGGTACCTTCTCCTCTTGAAACTTACCAGAGATGTATTGTTTCAGGACAGCGACCTTATCGGAATACGATTCCAGTATCTGTTTTATATTCCGTTTCGTGATGATCATTCGGGAGAATTCAGGTTGGCCATCAAGCAGGTTGAACCATTCGATTGCGCGGAGGGCTTCTTGTCCAGGCCCAGCACTCCCGACGTATTGGAGATATCCGCTTGAGAAGGCGCGGATAAAGTCGTCGTATAGAAAATCACGGAGGGCCCTGTCTTTCTGGAGGTATTCTAAGCATAGGAGTGCTTTGATGAAGTTTTTCAGATTGCCAGCGTGGGAGATGGTGTAGGATGGATATGTGGATATGAATAGACTGTATGCGTCTTGGGAGCATGGTGCTTCGTGGCGCGATTGGAGGTCGAGGTTCTCGATGGAGGGCCTGGGTTGTGAAGCAGGATCGTCGGATTGATAGACTGGTTTGTGAGGAGCGAGGATTGGTTGCGTGGCAGGCGCAGCACTTGCTGACGAGCTTTGCATCGAGTTTACTGCGCAGGTAGCTGGTATGAGTGAGCTAGACGAAGTTGCCATTGAGCTATCCAACACGGGAAGTCGTGATATGGTCGGCATTCTTGAAAGAGAAGACTCATGATTCATCCGCTTGACTGATATTGGCCCTTCAAATTGAATAGGCTGCATTCTGCGACGCGTCCTGCGTTCCGGGTCTTCTTCGCGCTGCGCTGGAGCTTGTTTCAATAGCACGGTCTCTGGAATAACTTGCTGGTCTGGTTGAGCACAGGAAGGTGTTTCATTGCTGGTCGGTCTGGGCATCATGCTGCTACTTGGGGTGTATGCTATCTGCAGGCGAGTGGCTTCAAAATTTACCCGACCCTGAGAAGCTTCACGAGCTTCCGGCAGGTCGACTTCTATCTCTTCGTCTTCGCCATCATCCTCCTCTTCGATGAGCTTCACGGGGTGGACTCTATGGTGTGAGAATGGTCGTGATGCAACGCCCGGGGATATAGATGCATCAGCATCATGATATTCAAATTGAGGCGTCTCTCGAACTATTTGAGACTGAAATTGCGGTACGTCGGTAGCTTCTGGAGAGATTCGAGGTGGAGAAGGCG
Source organism: Atkinsonella texensis (assembly GCA_001008035.1). Classification (NCBI taxonomy): domain Eukaryota; kingdom Fungi; phylum Ascomycota; class Sordariomycetes; order Hypocreales; family Clavicipitaceae; genus Atkinsonella; species Atkinsonella texensis. Next base: position 176,487 of record KQ061733.1, on the reverse strand, counting down.
TCCAGTCTATGAAGCGCTCGGGGGATGAGCGATTCGCCTGGTACAGATGTCGTTCTTGCCCGCTCATTCCATCCTCGTCAGTATCGTTGCCTTCATGATGCTCGGGATCATTTTCCCCATCAACTGGGTTGCGAATCACTTCCTTTGAGGATGTGATGATGGTAGCGGACACTGCTTGGGTCGCATTTTGCTTCCTAGCCTGGATTTGCCGCAAATAGTATGATCTCATGTCGTGCAGGATATTGTCTGGAAGCTGAGGCACACCCTGACGATCGTGTGGGCTGACAGCCCATGCGCCATCCTGATCCAGAATGCGTAGCTGGTCCTTTGGTATAGTAGCAAATCGTCGCCCCAGCTGCACCTGGAGGGCCTGCTGAGGCGACGAGGTGAACGGCATGCTACTGGCTGCCAGCGACAGGAGTTTCAGGAAGATGGTAGCGCCACATCAAAAGTTGTATGCGATGTCGATTCGATGTTTGCTTGTTATCGTGGTCCGGTGCGACACCCCGCGAAAAACAAATGAATAAATAAACAAATAACAACTTGCAGCTGCAGTGAAAAGTCAACGCTGTGGATTGGACGGCTGTTGCGAGTAGTGTGAATGTCTGGAACGCGCTTGAAGGGACGCGGGGCCCAGACATGTGAGATAGTAAACGCGCGCTTACGTTGGTCGGCTTTTTCCAAGGAGGGGCTGTTCAAGCTCAGGCAGCTCTGGGTGGGTTCGTTAGGCTTTCAAGCTTTGTCTGCATGTGGAGTCTGGCGTCGATAACGCTGGCGCCAGTTCTATAGAGAAGGGGGGACCCAGCCCCGCCGTGGGCCCTGCGGCTGCAACTCCCGAGTCTTGTCGCGTCACAGCTTGGCAACTTGGGTCTATGTAAGACATCTGGTATCCCGGGCAGTAAATCAGGAATGAGCTACACTCGGTTTTCCATCACCCACCGGCGTCATCTCCAACGGGCAAGCCACCAATCGACGCAGGTCTGCATAGCTTGTAGGCCGCCGTGTCCTCGTCGTGCAACTTCAAGTTTCTCAAGTTGTCGGCTTCTTTCGTCATTTTCCTATTCTGGTGCCTCAGACCGGGGAACGTCTTCGCTGCCTGCGCGTTAGCAGTGCCAGTGGCAGTGTGCCAAGATCTCGCTTAACAGGTCTTGAGGAACCAGGACCTTGTTCTCAGTTCCAAAGCTCCAGTCTTGTGTTGCCATCGATTCTCGTTGGCCTGGTCCCACGTCCTGCACGCCTGCATTGGTATGTAAATGGGCCCTGTCGTCTGCATCCTCTACACATTATTATGCTTTCAACTTGTCATATCATACGTGCTGAACCCTTGCAGACCTGAATTCGATATTCAGAATATCACCCAACCCCCATGAGACGACCATCTAGATTACGAGTTCGCGGCTCCAAACGACCGCGATAGCCCACGGGACCAGTCGAACCACCTATGCCACAGAAATGGCGAGTTCTTCCACCTCAAAGCCGCCGCGGCCTGCCTCACCAGCTACATCGGTCGGATTCAGCCCGCCCACAAGCTTCCGAAACCGTCGCGGCTCGACGCACTCTATATCCTCCACTCTAACTAAGGAGCGCCTAGCGAATGCTCTCGACCAAATACACACATCAGCCAGTCGTTGCGAATCCTTGACCACATTCAACGATTATGCGCCCCCGCCAGATGTCACCCCTGCATCTGAAAGTAGACAGGGAGCTGGAGACTTGGTACAAAATGGACTCAGCGGTTTGTATAACAGGTTTCGTGAAGCCGTGGGTGTCGTGAGCCCTACCAAGGTGGCCATCAAGGAAGCAAAGGATGTCAAAGATAGCTCCCTGCAAGCCCTGGAGGCCAACTCCAAGCGATCTTCTGTGACACCTAGCCACACATCTAGGCCATCTGTTTCCTCATTGACCCGAACCGACACCAATGCTACCATCACCACGCACTCTACGGGTGGTCCACCACTGACGGAAGTGTCTTCATCTGCAGCCCTGGCCGGGTCCGCAGATAGCCGCTCGCAAGGCCAACCGTCTACCAAGTCAAACAGCATCAGTTTGATGACAGGACCAAGATCGAGCTCTTCAAGTAGACAGAGTCTGCCAACAAAGGCCACAAGCTCTGTCATAGCTGATCCTACAATAGCACCGCCTGTAGCTCTGAAACGCGATGCGAGTCGTAGCACGGTCCGGACTGAGGATAGTACAGGGCAAGCATCTAGCAGAAGAAGCCTTAGTAGGGCAGAGCTTCTGGCAGAAAGTGCCGGCTCGTATGATGCACAAGACAGCAGGCTACCTCCCCGAGCTGGTAGAGATGACGCGTCAAGTGTTGGAGGAAGCCTGGATGCTCCCTTCAGTTCCATCAAAGCAGCTCCTCCTTCAGTATCATCAACGGCTCCGACTCAACACCGTGTGCGCAGTCACTCAGGCACGTCATCTGTCCTGCAAATGGATGATTATAGAAGAACACCTGCAGTCATCGACAGAATCAGTCACTGCCGATCACCAAGATATGCAGCTTCACGAGACTCCTCTCTCGATAGAGGCACAGCTGCCGCCAGCGCGGTGAATACTCCCGCCCATGGTTCCCTTTACCATGATTCATTCGGCCAGGAGTCTCATGGTCGATATTTACATCCGGACTCAGGTTGGATCCCCGGCACAACGCGTGGCCATGAGCGTGCTTCCGATCAGATGACCGCTCAACTTGACAAAATGCGGCGGCAAGTCCTAAGCAAAGAATATTGGATGAAAGACGACACTGTCAAGGAGTGTTTCCTTTGCCAAACTCCATTCACAGCTTTCCGTCGAAAACACCATTGTCGCACTTGTGGTTGCATCTTTGATTCCAAATGCACAACAGTGGTTCCAGGTGAAAAATTTGGGGTTCAGGGCTCGTTAAGGGTGTGCAAAAATTGCTTCGATGTCATCACCCGTCGGTTTGATGGGAGTGGTTCAGATGATTCTGGGGATGAAAGGTCATTCTTACCTAAAATCTTTGGACCAAACAATCCCAAGGAGTCGTCGGAAACTGTGATCACGAAACCATCGAGCATTGCTGCGGGTTCAGAGGGCTCTGAAGACTCCCGTTCACTCACGACCCCGATGATGGCTATTCCGGCTACACGTCGAGTCAGGGACTCCGCAAACAGAGCTTCAGCAGTGCTTGAAATAGATGCTCCACAACTTAGCCGTCCTGGCTCATCACGGTCTCTGAAATCCCTTACTACATCTGGCCGGCCCCAGTCTTCCGCTGGACATAAGAGACACCATTCGAAACATGGGTTTCTTGGTCGCTTTAAGCCTGCCCCAGACCAACAGGCTCCCTTCAGAAAAGGCATCGGGGATGAAAACGCCAAAAAGTACAAATTTCCAGTTTTCCATGACGACAACATCATCGATCCAGACCTGGCAGATTACATGTCTGAGGATTCGAGCGGCGATGAGCAGATGGGCATATTCGCGACAATGGCTGGGCCGGATGTGCAGTCTACAAGCTACGACCAAGACAGATCTGGATTTCCCTCTTATATGAACCAGGGAAGAAGAAATCGTCACCGGCATGAAAAAAGTCTTGGTGGTATGAGCTATATGAACAGGGGAATTCTAGACGATGCAGGTGGACCGGCCAGTGTTCTTAACCATCGCAGATCAACCAGACGGAGAAATCTCAGCATTGTCAGCGGAAGCGTTTATCACCACGGGTCCCCTCGACCAAAGTCAGCCGTATACAAAGGCCCGATGGCATCAACTGAGATGCTCTTTGGTACCGATTATGGAGGACATCTAGGGACTCAGCTTCTTAAAAGTGATTCGCTACGAAAGAAAATGTCACCCAAAAGAGAACTGAATCAATCTAGCTTGAAACATGTCGATAAGTTGTTGCATCAACTTTTGGACGACGCTGTTATCCCAAACCCCGGAGCGTGGCAAAAGTCGCTAGAGCCGATGCTTTTGCAACTGACCGATGACGTGACGCCTGACGTCGCAAAAGGCGAAGATATGGATTTGCGGCATTATGTCAAACTGAAGAAGATACCCGGCGGACGACCTGGCGACACTTCTTATGTATCGGGAGTAGTCTTCACCAAAAACTTGGCTTTGAAGAGCATGCCACGACGAATTACCAATCCCCGAATTGTCCTCGTTACTTTCCCAATCGAATACCAGCGACATCAACAGCAGCATTTTATGAGTCTTCAACCCGTGATCGAACAAGAAAAGGAGTTTCTACGAGTCGTGGTGCAGCGAATTACTAATCTTCGACCGCAAGTACTACTCGCACAGAAGGGTGTTTCTGGAGTTGCCTTACAATATTTATCTGAGGCTAACATATCCGTGGCCTACAATGTCAAAGTTACCGTTATTGAAGCTGTTGCGAGGTGTGCAGAGGCCGAGATTATAGAGTCATTAGACATGTTGGCTCTCCCTGTCCGCGTGGGGCGTTGCTCTGCATTTGAGGTGCGCACGTTCGTTAACAACGATTACCCTGGGCGGAAGAAGTCCTATATTTTCCTGTCTGGCTGTCGCCCTAATTTGGGATGCACGATAGCGTTGCGGGGAGCTAATGGCGAGCTGCTCAAACGTATCAAGCACATTATGGAGTTCATGGTATATGTGGTTTACAACTTGAAACTAGAGTCGAGCTTGCTCCGGGATGAGTCCATGGAGCCTCCCGAGGATAGCGAAAACTCTATGTCAAGCTCACTGCAGGGATTAAACGAGAGTCTCAGATCCGCAAGCTCAGGCGGGGAATATGGAAAAGCCGGCCCTACCATGGTCATCAACCACCCGTCAAGTGAAAGCGAACCTCCATCGCAAGTCACTGTGGACAATATCAGTACGGGTACTGACGAAGTTGACCACTCTGCTAAGTCGGCAACGCAAAGCAAAGAGTCATCCAAACTTGTATCACTTCATGTAAACCATACGCACGCTTCTGCTGACAGCCAAGTGCCCGACGATGTTCCTATGCCGACCTTTTATAGCGACATGGTCGCCAAGTACGAGACAAAAATCTTGTCTGCGTCTCCCTATGTCAAGTTCAAGCAGCCTTATCTTCTCATGAGGGCGCGCGAACAGGAGAGAAGACTCTTGTACCTGCGTCGCCTGCGCGATCAGGATGCAGTGGAAGAAGATTCGGAGAAAGCCGGCCGTCACAAATTCCAACTGATCAAGCCGGAGATGGTTGAAAAGATAGGACAGAAAGCACCACGGCAAGTCATGGAAGTGCTGCATGCCGTGCATGATGCGGAATACGACAAAGCCCTTTTTAATTACCAGACCCAGACCCGTCAATGGGAGACTTACATACAGGGCAATTTGGACCTGTTTGATCCCTATTCCCATCAAAACATCGTGGTCTTGTATTCCGTCATATGCACTGACACCAAGATTCCATGTATAGAACCTAGCTTGGTGGCCATCAACTTTTACGATGAGCAACATGTGGACACTGGCATGGACGCGGACTGTGCACTGGGTCAGTACATTGAGGACCTTGCTTACAGCAAGAACGATACTTGTAACTCCAATGGCTGTGAAAAGAAATTGGTCGATCATCATAGGACTTATGTGCACGATGAGTATCGAATTACCGTCTTCGTTGAGCACATTGCCAACCCCACACCCAGACCACCGGAACTTGGTGATGGCATCACAATGTGGACGTATTGCAAGCTCTGCAAGAAGGATTCAGAGAAAGTTGCTATGTCCGATGCGACTTTCAAGTACTCGTTTGGAAAATACTTGGAGCTGCTTTACTGGGGTCGTGGCTTAAGGATCAAGAACATTGAGGACTGTCCCCACGACGAACACCGTGATCATGTTCGCTACTTCAGCGTGCAAGACTCCAGAATCAGAATCCACTGGGATCCTATAGACCTACTGGAAATTGTGGTTCCACGAGCCCGCATAACTTGGAAAGTGGCGAATGATCTGAAACTCAAGAATGAAATTTATACTAAGATGGAAGAACGCTGGGGTAAGTTCATGTCCTCGGTACGAGCAAGGTTGAAGAGCATTCGCACGGAAAGTTTGCTGCCGGAGAAAGCGGAATCCTGCAAAGCCGAAGTGGAACGATTGATGAAGAAGACCCAAGACGAACAACCGGCCATGATCCGGCAGATGCAACGTACTTATGTTGAGTCAAAATATTATGAGGTTGTTCCTTTCAACAGACTCGTACGTGAAATGCTGGAAAAGGCGGGAGAATGGGATCAGGCATTTGCAAAGTTTGAAGCCGACTTTCTCGGAGATCGAGACATGCGTCAAATCACGATTATGCAATTGAAGAAGATATTCACTGACAATGAGTCTAAAGAATCGCTTGCTTCTAATGACGGAACGGGTTCTGTGATGGATAGCGATGAGCGGCCGTCTCAAAGCTTTACAGAAGCTGCCGAGAAAAGTACCCAAACCACCGACCATACCGACACTGGTGCGGAGCCTAGCGTGTCGTCGTCGGGAGCTTTGACTGAAAAGCTTGGGGAAGATGAAGAACAGGTTTACATTGCTGCCGAAGGTGCCATCAAACGAGTTGAAGGGTTGGATCTGGTTGGATCAACGTATCTAACAGCAACACCAGCTGCGACGCCTAAAAATTCCATCGCCCCAGAGATGGCATCTAGGATTCCTGTCGCTCAAAACCATGCAACAGGGCGACCTCTACCATCTTCGACGGGTACTGCTAGAAGTGCTCCAGACAACTCTGTTTCCGAGCAGTCGTTGTCAGAGAAGGTAGATCAAATGCGCCGAGAGCAGTTAATGCAAGAGAACGAGGACCTTGTGGCAACACCAAGACCAGTGCCGCATCGTGGCCTTAGCCGCAAATCGGGGTCTAATATCTCACCGCCATTAATGCGGGCTATCTCCCAACCTGGCCGGACGCTCTCCAGGTCGCATTCGGCGTCCACCAAATCCCAAGGAGCGAAGGACAGCAAGTCGGCATCGCCGCCTGATACCTCTACCGAGACCCCTCCGGAAGGCTCCATCAGGGTAGACAAGAAATTATCGGACCGGCTAGGTATAACAGCTCTGAAAAATCGCGGGAAGAATGCCGCGTCAAGCATTCCGCGACCAACTCACAAGAAAAGAGAATCGAAAGTATCCACCCTCGCGCGACATTTCGAGCAGCTGAGCCGAGAGTTTGAAAAGGAACGCATTCGAGATCGAAAAGAAAGAGCCGCGAGCCTTAGGCAACCACGGGCAAGACTACCTCGAACGTCCACTAAGGCCATTGTACAGGTTTATGACGATGTTGCAGAAGCGTTTGAAGAGCATGGTCCCTCTAGTGAGCATCTGGCTGGACGGGACAGTGATCTTGGGCAGGCCAAAGCTCCAATCAAGGATGGAATAGGCGTCGCAAAATCTGAGCCTGTCACTCAGCCGCTTGCGCCCTTGCAAGCTACCACCACTACTGAAGATGCTGTTTCGAAGTCTGAACAGAACCTCCCTGAAAGCGAGATCAGCCAGGTGACCTCAGATGATGAGGGAGCCACGAGTGATCTGGAAACATCCATTGCAGACGAGTTCCTGCCTGACATTCAAGAGCTCGCAGAGGCATTAGAACCAAGCACCGAGATCCCCCTGGAGCTCCCAAAGCACCAAAAGACCAGTCTGATGAAATATCTCACCAATTTCTGGGCTGAAACGTCCGCCAGTGGCTGGCCACCGCTGGACTATCCTGTAAACCCAACGGACCACATCTTTGTTGACTCAGATATCATTGTAAGAGAGGATGAACCCAGCTCTGTCATAGCGCTGGCGTTGAACAGCGATGACTACCAGAACAAGCTATCGACAATCAGACGAGAGGCCCAAGAGGTTATGCAACGAGAGGTGGAGGGCGTCAGCGACGGAGAGCCCAAATCTATGCCCCCGTCTGAGGCTGGCGATTTCATGGTAGACGAGACTGAGCTTGAAAAGAGCTTGCTGCGAGCCACTGGCACTCATCTTAGATATCAGTTCAAGGAAGGTGCGGCGATGATGACATGCAAGATCTTTTATGCTGAACAATTCGATGCCCTGCGACGCAAGTGTGGTGTAGCCGAACGAATCATCGAGTCCTTGTCCCGTTGCCTAAAATGGGATTCGAGAGGGGGCAAGACCAAATCCGTGTTTCTCAAGACATTGGACGATAGACTCGTTCTCAAGGTAATCTTTGTCCTCTTACGCCGCTGTTTCACTCCCAATAGAAGCTAACATAATGGTAGAGCCTATCGCCTATAGAAATATCCGCATTTCTGCGGTTTGCGCCTAGCTACTTCAGCATCATGGCTGAAGCTCTATTTCATGATTTACCTTCTGTGATTGCAAAGATGCTAGGCTTCTTTCAGGTCGTCATCAAGAACCCAGCTACTGGGATCGACATCAAGCTTGATCTTCTAATTACCGAAAACTTGTTCTACGACCGCTCCCCGACACGCATTTTTGACCTGAAAGGATCCATGCGGAATCGCAAGATTCAGTCGACGGGGCAGCAGAATGAAGTTCTCCTGGACGAAAACATGGTGGAATATATCTACGAGTCACCCTTATTTGCGCGAGAACATTCCAAAAAACTTCTTAGGGCGTCCGTTTGGAACGATACTCTTTTCCTGGCTCGGCAAAATGTCATGGACTATTCTTTGATGGTCGCCGTGGATGAGGAGCGGAAAGAGCTGGTAGTTGGTATCATTGATTGCATCAGAACCTATACTTGGGACAAGAAATTGGAAAGTTGGATCAAAGACCGTGGTTTTGCTGGCGGCGGTCGCAACCGGCCTACCGTAACAAGCCCCAAGGAATACAAGTCGCGCTTTCGAGAAGCCATGGCTCGGTGAGCTAATTTTCTAATCTTTCATGTTTCAGCAAAGTGCTAACGCTAACTTCAACCAGGTATATCCTGCAATCCCCCAATTGTTGGCATCTGTTCAACAATCCGCAACTATCAACATACTATAGTCACGCTCGATTTGAAGAGCCAGATACACCTGCACAGTGAGATTCTTGGAACCAAGGAGCGGCTAAAGCGCTGCTCTAGAATATAATTAGAGCCAGGGGAAAAGCTATATTGAGATCTCTAAGTACAACATAAGCAAGGAGACTTTTCTGTTATTAATGTCATGGTGACTATGGACTATGGGTCATGACCGAGATACTATGCTAAACGATGTGTTGCGATGGCATTTGAGGAAATAAGAACGAGCGCAAACCTCTGCCTTGATGATACTGCTTACTTGTTGTTGATTGAATTGAACCGAAGCGCAATGTGATGATGAGTGACATCCGTGTGTGTGAGTGGGAGTGTGGCCCTGTTTCAGAAAGTGGACCTCCACGGCTGGTTGGGGCAACAAGCTTTCTCACAAGACATCTATAGCCATGGCCCATCAGACTTCTGTAACAAAATCATCCGATCTCATGCCTGAAAGTCGTCATGTCAATTGACCTTAACTGGGAAACGCTCACAAGCGGCACAGATGGCGATGCTCTGGCTGAGCGCATCCGGGGCTTCATCCACGACAAGTTTCAAATGGTGCCGCTGCCTAGGTTCATCCGATCAGTCAACGTCCATGGCTTCGACTTTGGCAGCATACCACCCGAGCTGGAGCTTAAAGACATTACAGACCCCCTACCTGACTTTTATGAACAAGAGCTAGAAGAGGCTGAGAGCGATGATGATTACGGAAGCGATGACGAGGCGGCCGCCCACCTTGCCGGCGAGCGAGGCAAGCATGCTTTGGCCGGCAGCAATAAACGATTCAGTGGCATCAGGACGGCTTTGAGGCACGATATGTTGGGCCAAGATCTAGGAAGCCCATTTCTAGGCACATCGATACCGGGAATTCTTGGGGGGCCAGGTCTGAATTACTTCCAAAGTCACCTGGGAACAGGAACGCACACACCGCTGGCAGCAGTAGCCGGGGCGCATTTGGGCAACAATACCTGGATGGGACCAGGAGGAGCTATGGACTATTCTGATTTCTACCACCATCGCCCTGCAGCTAGTCACCACCGGAATCCTTCCACAAGCAGCATATCTGTGGACAATTTCTCTGTAGCAATGGACGCGGCATCCTCCCCGGCCCTACGAGAGAAATCGAGCGTTTCCACGCTTGCGCCAACTAGTGTGAGCACCTCCCGCCCATCTACGCGGGATACACACTTTGCTGAATCAGCAGTGGAGGAGGAAACAGACGAGGAAGGGGATACAGCCCTCGATGCAGACGGGGATCACGTTGCGGCTCAGCACAGAAAGGAGCCAAGAGTGGACGATGTTCAAGCTGTGTTCAGGATACGCTACGCGGGGGACATACGGTTGAATTTGACGGCAGAGATTTTGCTTGATTATCCTATGCCCAGCTTCGTTGGGATCCCGCTGAAGCTGAATATAACCGGGCTGTCATTCGATGGAGTCGGCGTGCTGGCTAAGATACGAAAACGAGTGCATTTCTGCTTTCTAAGTCCGGAGGATGCCTTGGCGGCAGTGGGTTCTTTGAATGAAGATGAAGGGACTGAGGGCGATGAGGGCGATGAGGACAAGGGGGCCGGGAAAAAAGGATCTGGTAGATTTGGGGGCCTATTGCAAGAGATTAAAGTGGAGAGTGAGATTGGGGAGCGAGACGGAGGCAAGCAGAGCCTGAAGAACGTGGGGAAGGTAGAAAGATTTGTGCTGGAGCAGGTAAGGAGGATATTCGAGGAGGAGTTTGTGTATCCTAGTTTTTGGACATTTCTAGTATAGAGCTGCAGGGAGGGCTTATGTCTGCCAGACTGGACGACAGGCCATAGGTCCGCTTCTAAAATGTACTTTATAGAGCAGTGCTTGAAGAGGCTACGTAGAGGCGAAAGAGATAATGATCAAAATGACATGAAATCGCTTTGGGGATACGCCTGCATCATGTGAGAGTGTGCCTGAAACCCTGATACGCCTGTTGGATGTCCAACTCCAATTCTCTTGCTTGCTGCTCACTTAATTCGTCCGATGCCTTCATCTGATTAAGTGTGATGAGCCATTGGACGATCTTGCCCCTGCTGTCGAAGTCCTGGTCTGTCACCCGATTGACTGATTGGATCACATCTGAGAGCAATGGGTGCAGTTGGTCTTTCGACAGCATACCCAGCTTCACGGCGTCAAGGAACGTAATGAACTCTTGGGTGGCTTCCAGGATGAGGACGCCGCTGGTGTTATTGCTACCCGAAGAAGCTTGCGGACCGGGAGCAGAAGACGATGCGGTTATGGTGGTGGATGGCATGCCCACCCGCAGACGTTCTGTCGCCCGTGGAGCTTGGAGCTGTGTTCTGTAAGCAAATGTGTCTCTGTTAAATGTCCTGAAGTGAGCCTCAGCAACATGACGCACATCCCATTTAGCCTTGAACTCTTCCAGACCTTGGAACTCATTGGCGATGGTTTCATCTGCGAGCAATGCTTTGTACTGGCGCAGGGACCGTTCGCAGATCTCGGTGTACTCGTTCTCGGGGATTGCATCTTTCAAGAATGCTCTTTCGAGCTCATCTAGCGTAACGATGATGCTGAATAGTTCGGCAAGAGAGTCTTGGAGGTCGCGCTCGGCCCGTGTCTCCGTGAGTTTGACTTCCTAGGGTGGGCAGATAAGTACACGAGCGCAGATAGGAGCACCCAAGGACCGGCCGACGGTTACCTCATCCAGATTTATTGTCGCCGAGAAGGTTGAGTGTGGAACATAGCTATGCGGCGTTGGCGCATAACCTTGTCGCGGAATCATGGCGGCGGGTTTCGTTGGCGCATGGAAGCTCGGCCATGGGATGCAGGGGTAAATGGCGGCAGGGTACTAGGCAGAAAGGATACCCACCGCCTGCCTCATCTGGGGAGATCTCTTATCGATAACGTATCGTCGAAAATTTTTGGAAGAACTGTTCATGGACTGTGGTCAAGCACTTCATGTTCAGTAAAATCCGCGGACCATTGCACCACCACATTGCTGTGGTGCGATTGACTGCCAATCATGGGTCCCGGAAAGAAGAATCTCAAATCCACCAAGAAGTTCGAAAAGAACCATCTCCGAGGCGTGCTCGACAAGAGAAAGGGTGTCGCAAAGATTAAGCAACGGCAACAAATCAAGGAGAAGAGAAAAAGCCGCCGAACGCAGGACTCAGAATTCTTCAAGAAAAAGACTGACGAAGATGGCAACGACTCCGCCACGAAGCCGAAAGACTCGTTCAGAAACAAAAAGAGCGGCGAGATGACCGTGGATGAATTCTTCCAGGGCGGATTCGACGAGCTCATTGACAACAAGAAGAGCAAGTCCGGAAAACTGGGCAAGAGGAAAAGGAACGAGCCCAAGGAGGGAGAAGATGCAGAGATGAGTGATGGTAGTGGCTCGAGCGTTGATCTCGCTCAGCAACCTTGTGACAGCGACAGCGACCAGGCCAGTGACGATGGGGACGATGAGGGCGGCATGAGCAAAGAGACCATGGACAAGCTCGCAGAGAAGGATCCGGAATTCTACAAATTCCTGAAAGAAAATGACCCCGAGGCTCTGGATTTCGATGACAACACAGATCTGGCCGAGGTCGATGAACTGAGCGGCACGGAGGATGACGAAGTCCAAGATGAACAGCCGAAGAAGAAGAGGAAGAAGGTTCAAGCTGGTAAGGAAGCACAAGATGGAGGTGAAGACGGAGACGACGCTTCTCAGGCCAATGAATTAACTCGGAAAATGGTTGGTAAGTGGCGAAAGGCCATCGAAGAGACCAACTCTCTTCGCGCTGCTAGGCAAATCGTGCTGGCCTTTCGATGTGCTGCCCACTTGAACGAGGATGACGAAGATGGCGAGACTCAGCAACGATGGGCTATCAATAGCCCAGAAGTTTACAACGACATTTTGCTCCTGGCGCTGAAGCACGTTCCCGTGGTCATGAACCACCATTTACCCGTCAAAGAGTCCGCCTCGGGCAAATTCTACGTACAAACCGAGACCAAGAAGTTCAAGACCCTTTCTCTTCTTCTTAAGTCTTACACTTCTTCGATTATGCACCTCCTCGGAACACTCTCAGACGACAAGACTCTCAAGCTTACCTTGTCTTCCATCACGCCTATCCTCCCATACCTCTTGTCTTTCAAGAAACTCGTCAAAGCTCTCACCAAGGCTGTGGTCAATTTCTGGGCCCAGCCTGCCAGTTCAGAAACGACCCGCATCACCGCGTTCCTGGTCCTCCGGAAGCTGGTCGTAATTGGTGACAAGGGCATCCGCGAAACCGTCCTCAAAGCGGTGTACCAAGGTCTTGTGCAAGGCTGCCGCGTCACCAACTACAATACCATCCAAGGCATCAATCTGATGAAGAATTCAGCCGCTGAGCTTTGGGGCGTGGATCCCTCCGTCGGCTACACCACTGCGTTTACCTTCATCCGCCAACTGGCCATTCACCTGCGCAACAGCATCGTGAACAACAAAAATGACTCCTTCCGCATGGTCTACAACTGGCAGTTTACGCACTCCCTCGACTTCTGGTCCTCCGTCCTCGCCGAACACTGTTCCCCTCTCAAGGAAGCCGAGTCTGGCAAGGAAAACCAGCTGAAGCTTCTCATCTACCCGCTTGTGCAGGTCACGCTCGGTGCAATGCGCCTGATCCCAACATCCATATACTTCCCGCTCCGATTTCACCTTGTCCGCTCCTTGCTGCGCACATCCCGCGCCACCGGCACATACATCCCGCTCGCCTCCCCGATCCTAGAAGTCCTATCCTCAGCAGAAATGAAGAAAGCCCCGAAGGCATCCACCTTCAAGGCCTTCGATTTCGCCGTCGCCTACAAGGCTCCGAAGTCGTACCTCCGCACCCGCGTCTATCAAGACGGCATAGGCGAGCAGGTTGTAGAGCTACTAGGCGAGTTCTTCCTCCTGTGGTCCACGTCCGTTGCCTTCCCCGAGCTTGCCCTCCCCGTCACTATCCAACTAAAGCGGTGGATGAAGCAATCCCGCTCCAAGGGCCAAGGCAACAAGAACGCCAAGCTCACGTCACAGCTCCTCCTCCTCGTTCAAAAACTCGAGGCGAATGCCAAGTTTGTCGAGGAGCGTCGTGCAAAGATAGACTTTGCGCCCAAGGACCGCGCCCAAGTTGCGGCATTCCTCAAGGACTTCGAGGTTGCCAAGACGCCATTGGGGGCCTATGTCGTGGCGCAGAGGAAAGCAAAGGAGGAGAAGGCCAAGATGCTCGAGGACGCGAGGAAAGAGGATGAGCGGAAGAGGAAGGAAGAGGAGAGGGCTGTCGGAGACGAGGATGTAAGTGATGTTGAGAGGGAGGTGGATGAAAACGAGGAAGAGGACGAGGAGGAAGTTGACCGTGATGAGGATGAGCTCGATGGTGAGGAAGACGAAGATAGTGAATAGTGGATGGATTGGGGAATTACCCAAGTCCGGATACCTTTTCTCAAATCTCCATCCCCATGTCACAGTGAAGCCACGCGCAAGAGAGAAAATCCCTTCGTCATGCATTGTCTTAGTCTCACAACCTAGCCATAAAAGCAAAAAATGTATAAAAAGCCAACCACTCATCCATCCCTCTTCACCCTCAAACGCCGCGAGAACAATATTCCAAATGCCTCAGAGCAATAAAATACAACAACGCCCGCCCCCAAAAACGCCAAAATTGGATATCCTCTGGTCATCAAGTATTCCAAACACCGTTGACCACGCCGGGTCTTATGAGTCTTTTTTTTTTTTTTTCATTGTGGAAATGCAATGCTTTGATTCGCTCGCGAATAGTAAGAATATGGTTACTCGAGAAAAGCAAAAATTTGGGCCATCTTTACACTTGGACCGTCTCTTGGATGCCTTCCCATGTCAATTGCTCGCTTCCCGCAGTTACATCGCGGACCGTCATGCCCGTGATGTTGAGGACTGTCATTTCGACTTCCTCCTCTGTCATGGCTTGTCCAGCGGCCTTTTGCCCCTCCAGGACGTCGTAGAGGCTGTAGATTTGGTCGTTTTTGACCTCCATGCGCTTCAAGAGGGTTCGGATGGATTCAGCCATGTTGAGTCGGTCGCGGCGGCCAACGGCCTTGTCTCTGCGGTTGTACTCTGTTTGGAGCTGAGTGAGCTCGAGCTGGAGGTGCTCCGCCTCATCCTCGAGGCTCTTGATGACGAGGGCCAAGGCGTACCCTGGCGCCTGGGATGGGCGCATTGTGAGATCATCTCCCGTGAGGTTGCGATCTGTAACAGGCACGGGACGCGGTACACTAACACGCTTCTTGCCCGTGGCCGCCTCGGATGCAGAGACGACCCCTCTATGGGACGTGATGCGTGTGCACACTATGCAGTTGCGACAGCTGTGTTTGCACAAGCTGTCTAGCACACGACGCGCATCAGTTGATAGGACAGGGCAAGTGTCGGAATTGACCGTTTTGTTGGTGCCGCTGGTAACGTCAACCTCAACAGTGTGTTTCTGTGCAGGCTGCTCGCTGAATTCGCGACGAGATGCATTGCTTTGGGCAGTCATGTCGCGGTTGAATGGCTGAAAGTGAGCATCTTTCAATGAAAAGTTAATCGAGATCGCAGCATCTTGGTTTGTGAGTTCCTCAGATTGGAATACTCCAGTCGTGTCTTCATTCTCGTTCGCCAGATCGAGCTCAGCAGTTGGAGGACCCTTCGTAGGCGGCTGGTCGGCGACTTGTTTTCGCTTGCTTCCCCGGTTCGCCAAATTATTGCCATGCTTGTTTCCAACTGTGGACTTCTCGGGGACGGAGAAGGCGACTCCTTTGGACGTTGCCCGAGGTCTGCTTCTGGATCGCTGCCTGTTGCTGCTGACTCTTCGAGAGACTTTACGTGATTCCTCCTCGATGGTGTAGCCATGGGCTGTCACCTCCGGCAAAGTGGGCATGACTTTAGGTTCTGCGGCCTCAGCACGTTGTGACTCATTGGTCTTGACAGTGATGTCTGGCACAAAATAGGCAGAAGTCATATTTTCCTCTGTTTCCTCAACAGGGCCAGAAACATCATCCTTCGGCAGCGGTCTGCAATGATCCAGTTGCTGTTTGAGGAAATCGACTTCGTCCTTCATTTTCAGATTCTCTTCATGCAGATCGTGGACGCTGCGCTCGAAACCCGAATTCTCGCGTCGCAAAAGCTTGTTTTCATTAAAATACTTTTCGTTGTGACGGACAAGTAAATCGTTGTCTTGTCGGAGCGCTGACTTTTCTTGCTCAACAGCAGCAACTTTTGCCCGAAGCGCCTGTGTTTCTTCGCGTACAGCGTCCAGCTCGTGCTGGATCCCATCAAGCCTTTCACGGAGATCTTCATTTTCTTCCGCTAATCTGTCATTGCTCGAGCGAAGTGACTTGTTTTCACTTGCAAGCGACTCATCAAACCGATTGCTCTGACTGGAGCGCAGAGCGTCCATCTCGTCTCGCAGTCGCTTGTGCTCCTTGCGCAGGACCTCGTTATCAGTCTTAAGAAAAGTATTGTCGAGCTCCAACGCGTCACGGCTGTGTTTGAGCGAAACAAGATCACGACGTAACATATCGTTCTCACGACGCAGCTGTTCTGAGGACTCGAGCTGTTTCTGTGAAGTGGAAAGCTCCTTTTCTCTGACACCCAGCTTCCTAGTCAGCTTGCTGATATCTTCGCACGCCTCTTGTAATCTTGCAATAGCCCTGTCACGTTCATGAACCGCAGATTCGCTTTCAATCTCGTTGGTGCTAAGTTTGCGCGATGCCTCATCCAAACGAGCTTGCAGTGTCGCAACCTCCAATTCCAGTCCTACATGAGAAGTTAATAAAATAATCGGCTGATTAATTATGAGGATCGACTGACTGGTCTTTTGAGCCCTGAACTTCTCGCTTTCATCGTAGCCACTGCCATATTTGCCTTGTCGAAGCTGTGCTTCAAGTCTTTCCACTTGAAGCTGCAAGCCCTCCGCATATTCTTGCACTTTGTCATGAGCAGCTTGCAGGGAAATAATCTCCTCACGAATCATATCCATGGATACAAATATCTTCTCTTCATCCTCGGGGACCTTGATAGCATCCACTTCAGCATGGGCACCCGCATGGGGTCTTTCCCGGCGGTCATGAACTTTGCCATGCTTCACAAAAATGGGGACGCCGTTCTTCATGGAGCCACTGAACTTCAGAGTACCTGTGACGAAGTCGCCGAGGTGCGACACGTCGGGCATGAAAAATGATCGCATATTGGACGTATTGTGACCTGGGCTCGCCACGGAAGCAGGAGATGGAGGCACTGCTGTCAAGCTCGACTTGGCAGAAGACATGTTAGGAGAGTCCTGATTGCCATTTTGAGGGCTGAGAGAGGCTCTCTGTAAGCGGCTCAAAGCGTCCGCAATCGATGAGCGGGGTGGTTGGCTCAATTCAGGTTCCGAAGGAACTCGGTTATGCATTTTGGAAAGCCGACTTTTGTTGTGTTGTGACTTGCGAGCGTCATGATACGAGGGCCGAGCGGGGGATCGGTCGAGGACAGATGAGATATCAGACTCATTGTCGACGCGAGCCTGCATATCGGCACGCGTCATAGTAGTGCCCGGCCAAATATCCCGGGTCGAGTCTTCGACAGTGAATTTCACATTTGCAGCTGGTGGTCTATTTTCTTTCAACTGTGACTTTCGAGGTCGCGTGTCGGTTGTAGTGTCGTCTTCGATGGCTGTATTAGATTTGGGCTTTGAGAAATACTCTGGCCACTTGCGATGAGCAGCATCAAAGTTGATGGGCAGCTTCTTGGGAGCGGTGACTCGAGCAATATCTTCGTGAAGCCTTCGCGTTGACTCGCCGTCTGGGTCGGAGAAGAGCGAAGACATGGTGACGGTTCCATGTGAGCCAGTGGAGGAAGGGGGAGAGTTGAACGGATTTGCGCGATTGGCGTTCATTTCTCTGAGGATTCGCGAGCGATACCGATGCGCGGCGTCGGTCTCCATGGCTCAAGTAGGCGAAACATGCACTGCTTGAGGTAGGGAAACAATACTGAGATAGATGGGTATGTATAGCGAGCTGGACGCCGTCCAGTCGAGGCTTGAGTAGCGGCGCAAAGATGACGCGTTATAAGCGCCGAAGCAAATGGGAGGGCTGGTGATGAAGGAATGAATGCTAATAAGCGGTCTGTTTCCTCATTCCATGATGAATTGACCTGTATATGAAGTCGAGAATGGCTGCAAAGCTGTTGAAAAGCAAGAGCAACGTTGCGTAGTTGGGTTTAAAGGTACAACAAAGTTGGTGTGTCGCGGGAACAAGCAAAGATCAATTGCTTGTGGTGCGGACAGGGCGCGCTCTGGTTGGTGGATGGGTTTCCGTGTTGGGACAAAGTAAACAAACCCACGGCTTATGGCTGGCTGGGTTGCGTGGATCCCTGATTGGACCCACTCGCCCGCCCGGGTTGGTGCCCCACGGCGTCAATAAGAATTGAAACGAGATTCGACCAAGATTCAGGGTCGGGACCCACCAGCCATGTTTTTAGGTGAAGTATTGATATATTATTGCAATAGGATTCACGCGGTAAGGGGCAAAATTATTGGCATCATGCCCATTGATGTTGCTGCTCACATGGGTAAAAGACATAAATTAATAACCCCGTCATTCCGATCATGCTCTCCACGGCTATCATCGGAGAATCTGTACGCCGTTCTAAACGTGGGACGACTGGCAACGAACAAGGATCAAGTGACAATCCTGTATTGGTGAAGAATCGTAGTGTTTGAACAGCTCTCTCTGAAATGAGGTTCAACAACGGTTACGGACAGTTCGCCGTTGGCTGTTTTTTTGGGAGGGGGGGGAGAAGGGGGGGCAATCTCACACCATCATTTGCTGGTAGCCCGCACTCGGTAGGTTTATTATATTGTAGATTTGTATGTAGATTTGTATGTAGTTTTATATTATTCATCTTCAACCACGGCCGCTCTTGCTTACGCGCCCCGCACAACAACCGTCTTCCTCACCTTTCACCTTTCTCCTCATTGACAGATTCTGCTTCCCACGATAGCGGCTGCAACCACAGAATTGGATGAACATGATCTTCTACCGTGCCTTCACTTCACTTACATCTTTGACACAAGTCGCTTTTCTAGGAAGCAGCGCGCATACCACCAGCGCCCATCGTCCCGACATTGTTCCAAAGCGCGAGGTGTTCTACGTCGGCGGACAATATTACACCAACATCCCGGCAAGTCTCAATCCACAGAAACTCTACGAACCTCTAACACCAGGAAAAAGGACAAAGACAATGTAACCGATTCCGCACCAACGGCCATGATGGGCCAAATCTATGTCGAGAAACTATCCCCGCAGCCGGCTCCCGCAAACCCGCCACTCCCCATTATCTTCATCGCCGGCGCGGCTCAGACGGGCACTAATTTTCTCGATACTCCGGACGGACGACCAGGATGGGCATCTTATTTCGTCTCCAAAGGCCACACTGTCTATCTCTCGGACCAGGCTGCGCGCGGCCGCTCCTTCTGGTTTCCTGGACAGGGGAGAATCGGGCACATTGGCTCCCCCGATTCTGTCTCTGACATGTTCACCAATACCGCCAACAATGACAACCAATGGCCGCAGGCGAAGCTTCACACTCAATGGCCCGGCACCGGTCGCATGGGAGACGCAACTTTCGATGCTTTCTACAGGAGCCAGATGCAGTTCCAGACTGATCGCTTCATAGGCGAAGAAATGAATGCACTGGCGTATTCTGCTCTCGTCGACCTCGTAGGCAGCTGTTACATCATCAGTCATTCACAAGCGGGTGCATATGGTATGTTCCCCAGACCCTGACCCGCGGTGACTACCCGAGTCGTCATTAACACAAACTGAGCAGGCTGGAGGGTTGGAGATATGCGCCCAGAACTTGTCAAGGGTATTGTCCAGCTCGAGCCATCTGGTCCGCCGTTCACGCTCCGCCCGCCATTCGGGAATGACCCAGCTTTCGCTTTCGGCCTCACTGATCTCGAGATTGGATACGAACCGCCGGCAGGTAAAAATGCTGAACACATTGAGACCGTCATTGAGCCGGCGATTGACGCCGATCACAACGAGTGCATTATGCAGAAGTCCCCTGCGAAGCAGCTGGTGAACCTTGGCAGAATACCAGAACTTGTTGTGACAGGCGAAGCATCATTCCATGCGCCCTACGATTACTGTACTGTCAAGTACCTGAAGCAGGCTGGCGTTCATGCAGAGCATGCGGATCTGGGCAAGGACGGCATCCGTGGCAACGGACATATGTTTTTCATGGAGAAGAACAACCTAGAGATCGCATATCGAGTGCATCAGTGGCTTAGGAGGCATTAATCAAAGTCCAGAGGCCATATCTGCTTTTTTGTGACTCGGGATTCAAGCACAACAAGTAGGTAGCTAGCGAGGTTGTAGGTAAATTGAAACACCAAGTCTAACAGGAAGACTTGTGGTATAATCCAGGGTTGAGGGGCTGAGTGTGGGAAAGATAGAAATTTTGCGAATGTGGAGATTTGCGAGCTAACGTGCCACCTCCGAATCCCGGCCACTCGCATCCAATCAGTGCAAAGTGGCCAGCAAATGTGGACCATCCCGCTTGTCCTGCTGTGCCGCCATCGGCCGGATTCTGACCGTGCCCCGCAGATTCGAGACCACCATGCTCCGAAGTATGTCGTAATATTCCAGCCGCACTTTAAATCTCTCATCATTCTCAATCCGTCTAACCCTTCTAACTTTTCAAAATATAATTGAGTGCCTACGAGAGAACATTGGCGACTAAAATCGAGCAACTCTCAGCATGGCGCAACAGTATGTACCTCTACTATGATTGCCGCAGGTTATTTCCACCTTACTCACCCTGCCTTGCAACAGATCTGTGTTGATGCTTGGCGCCGGCTTCGTAACGAGTATGTATAAATTATCAATCTCAATACTATCAAGTTATTTGACTGCTGACTTCTTCGACTAGAGCCCACGCTTGATGTTCTGACCGACGCCGGCATTCCCGTAACTATTGGTAGGTAGAAATATCTTACGGGAAGTTCAAGGAGAATAAGGATTGACTGACATTGCTTCTCTTGGCTGGTCATGAATAATAGCCTGCCGAACTCTCAAGTCTGCGCAAGAGCTCGCCGGCGACAACAAACTTGCCACACCGATTTCTCTCGATGTCACGAACGACGATGCCCTCGATGCTGAAGTTGGCAAGCATGACTTGGTTATTAGCTTGATCCCGTATACATATCATGTTACGGTCATTAAGTCAGCTATTCGCAAGAAGAAGAATGTTGTCACCACTAGCTACGTCTCTCCAGCTATGATGGAGCTAGACCAGCAGTGCAAGGATGCTGGTATCACAGTCATGAACGAGATAGGTCTTGGTATGTCAATTTTCTTTTTCCCTTATATTTACTATTCCGCTAATATTAATCTCTTGCACAGACCCCGGTATCGATCACTTGTGTATGTACACCATCACACACCATCAACCATCACCACTTGGACCCACTCTAGCGCACTAACCAACCCCGCTTAGACGCTGTCAAGACGATCGACGAAGTCCACGCAGCTGGAGGTCAAATTATAAGCTTCTTATCGTATTGCGGCGGCTTACCAGCTCCCGAGAGCTCAGATAATCCTCTAGGATATAAATTGTCGTGGTCTGGTAGAGGCGTTTTGCTTGCTTTGCGAAACCCAGCCAAGTTTATCCAGGATGGCAAGATTGTTGACATTGCCTCCAAGGACCTCATGGGCACAGCTAAGCCTTACTTTATTATGCCGGGCTTCGCATTTATCGCCTACCCTAACCGGGACTCTACACCCTACTCTCAGCGATACAACATCCCTGAGGCCAAGACCATTATTCGCGGAACTCTTAGATATCAGGGATTTGCTGCGTTTATAAAATGTCTGGTGCAGCTGGGCTTCTTGGAGGAGACGCCAGTTGAGGCTCTCAAGACCCCCATTACTTGGAGGGAGGCCACCCAGGCTATCCTTGGAACTGTTTCGTCTAACCCCGAGGATCTTAAAGCCGCTGTTATCGCCAAGACTGAGTTCGATTCACCCGAGGACCAAGCCCGAATTCTTTCTGGTCTTCAATGGATTGGTATCTTCTCTGATGAAAAGATTACGCCAAGAGGCAACCCTCTTGACACTCTTTGCGCAGTTTTGGAGCAAAAGATGCGCTTTGAGGAGGGCGAGCGCGACATGGTTATGCTTCAGCATAAGTTCGAAATCAAGCACAAGGACGGCTCTATGGAGACCCGTACTTCTACTCTTGTAGAGTACGGCAACGAGAAGTATTCTGCAATGGCAAAACTGGTAGGAGTCACAGGCGCTGTTGCGGCTAAACAGGTTCTTGACGGAACCTTGTCCGAGAAGGGTGTTTTGGCTCCCATAACGGCCAAGATCAACAACCCCATCATGAAGGAACTGAAGGAGAAATATGGCATCGAGATGAAGGAGAAGACTGTCTTGTAAACGAAGTTCTTCTTTGAATATCGAGAGTGATACCGGGTTCAATGGCTTGATGCAGAATAGCACTTGCCGACAAAAGTTTGATAGAATGGGAAACACACGTAAAAATGTGATACGATCTGCCAACGCAAAGCAGATGGCAAAGCGATAGATCTCAATATTGATTGTGAAACCTCCGGGTCTGGTTGTGTGTGATAGTCGCGATTACCCTTTCCCCCATGATACATGTCTGGGCCTGCATGATGTACACCAGGTCGCGGCGAACCATCAAACATCACACATCACCGGCCAATCCATCCGCAATGCTAGGGGGGGGCTAGAGTAGGACTTTGACAAAAGAATAAAAACAAAATGAAACCAGACCCTTTCGGGATGTTGGCAACAACCGGCGCTTCGATATCGGAGGATCAGACCCGTATCCACCTGGCCGGGCCGCACAAGATTTGGGGCAAACTTTGTTTGGCTATGCACTGGCCAGAAAGACCACTCAAGGAAGCCTTATGAATAAGTGGCGTTAAAGTTGTTCAGAGTGAGAAAAGAGCGATTGAGAAGAGGGACATGGACGGAGTAATGAGAGCAAAAAGTATATAACTACCGTCGGCGACCTTCCACAGTCTAGCTCTTCCCTTCCGGCATTCAAGCTCGATGTGTAGTATCTGTTCTTTTCCACGTTGACCTATGACGAGACTATGGCAAAGTGAGCTGGGTTTCTGCAGCGAACCAAAAACCTCCTGTTGAAGGGATGGTTTGGACAATGCCAATAAGTGTGCTGAGGTCCGAGGATTCCCGTGGAAACTTGCAGCGATTAAAGGATCCCGAGTAGGGAGACACTTCCTGCTTTTCGCATTGCAAGAGTGATTCTGGCGTCTTGCAATGCAGGGTGCATGGTGCACGGAGAGGATGGAATTGCCATGATAAATCCTGTGGCCTCGGCTTCTGCATCGTTAAGCAAAGACCTTCGATGCTTGCTGTGCGACAACCGATATTTATAGTGGGCAACAACGATACCTCAACCCATGCTATATATTTTGATTCAGTCAAGAACTTGGGCAAAATTTCTGTAACATAATGATGTGAAGAGCGCCTTCCAACCTAAATACAATGCAATTCATAATCTTCAGTCTTCTCAATATGACGATGTGGTGGCTGTGGAGTTGGTGACTGGCTCAGCCACCCTGCGGCGTATCTATACCTGCCCATCATCTAGTTCGTCGTATATTTCACTATCCTTTTTGCCGATCAGGATTCCTACAAGTTATGTGGGTAGGAGTCGTGACAAATATGGGCCTCTGACAGTAGTTTTTCTCCTTGCGTATTGCTACATCGAGAGTATTGAACATACATAATTTGTACCTGATCAGTTTCCAGAAAAATAAATGGTTTATCTTGTGTCGGCAGATGCTTGAACTAGGGGGAAGAGGCTCGTCCCCTTGACTTGGCAGATGAAAGAAGCCCAGACTGAGCAGGAGGCCAAGGTATATATCCGTCCAGATAATGTCGGCAGAATTTGCCACACAACGCTAGCATTGTGTGTAGAACGCCCAATCCTGCACGCAAACGACACCTAATATGAGTTACGGATTGGAGAGGTAATTCCAGAATATTGGAATACAGATCATCGACCTTGCCAAGGACAATGGCAGTGTACATGCAACGGTGACTGAAGAGACCCCAATGGTATCACCAGGTTTCGGGTTGAACCACCAGATATGCAGGTTTCGTCTTCGATGAACTTTTGAACGCGTTGCCCGATCATAGAATCCATGAGGACTGTAGTCTCAGGATCGGTGGAGAACGGCGCCGTAATAAGACCTCTGACGAGTCGAAACAGTTCCTCGCGATAACTGGAAAGGGTAGGAATGGCGAGGAAATGCTCGACTGGTTTGTTCTCGTGATCGGCATCCAGTAATGGCCGTGATTGCGCAGGCTCCACGGCCGTAAGTGGCTCCAATATTTCTTCATCTCCGAGCATGATGATTTCGCCTCACGAACTCTGGTTGATGATAAAAAAAATTGGCACATCGAGTCCAAGGCGTCCTAGTTCGTCTCTAGGGGAAGAAATTATACCTGTGGCAGCATCGCAGCTGGTAGTCGCTCCATGACGTTAATAAGAGCGTCATTCGCCACAAATCATGTGCATTATGATAACACGATTGGCGTGGCAACATTTAAGCAGCCCTGTTATTCGCCAACTGTTGATCACTCGCGAAGTGAGGACAACCTGATCGATGGACTTGTGTTTATTGTACAGAGTAAGGAGCGGCACCTTTTTCGGCAAGACTGCATCGCATCGGTGGGGCTCCACTAATCCTCGCGTTACGCATCACGTGAGTCGTTACTGCCTTAGCCTTACGATATTCAGATGCTAAATTCAACTCTCTCATATGCCTCATTATTCTCACGTATTTTTCTACAGCGACCCAGGCAGTCAAAATGCCACACGATCCGGGATCTACGCGTTATGTGGACAAAAGGATGAAAATGGTGGGCCTTGGCCGGTTGCGATGGTATTGCACGCCGTGTGAGAAACAGTGTCGAACCGCCAATGCCTTCAAACAACACACCCTTTCCGAGTCCCACGTGCGTCGAATACAGGGAATTAGCAACGTGAGCGACACCATCAACGACTTCTCGCAACAGTTCAAGACTGCCTTCCTCGACCTCTTGCGGACAAGTCACCGAGAGAAAAGCGTGCACTCGAACCACTTCTACCAGACCTACATCGCCGACAAGCATCACGTTCATCTTAGTGCAACGCGCTGGAGCTCATTCACCGAGTTTATCAAGTGGCTCGGCCGAGAAGGGCTCTGTCGCGTTGAGGAGAAGGACGATGGCCTGTACATTGCTTGGATTGATCGCTCACCAGAAGCGCTTCGTCGAACAGAAGACCTCAAGAGAAAAGAGCACGCCGAGGCCGCCGACCAACTCAGAGAGGACTATATTATTAAAGCACAAATCAAGAGAGCGCGTGTGCAATCTTCAATCACCGCCACAGCTTCCGCGTCTTACCCAGTATCTATGCCTATGGAATCCAGTCGTACTATCGCTTTTCAAATGCCAAGCAGCCGCAATACGAAAGAGGCAAACGATGGGAAACAACGAGAAATTCGCCCTAGTGTGTTCAAAGCAGCCAGGAGATCATTGAAAAGCAAACTCACAGATTCATCGAGTTCAGATCCGGCCTCACACTGAGAGATGCGAAAGCTGGTCGTAGCGACCGTTCATCATTATGACCAGAATGCCCCGCTACAGCAACGTTATGCGCTGATCTCACCCAACAGGCCATGCCACTTTTAAAGATCAGAGATACATCTGACCAAGGTCATACGAGACGGGTCGGTGCCATCCCAACACCGAGTAGTAGAAGACCTGGCATTTCATGCTAAAATGGTTGGGTTTACTTTAATCAATGTTAGCCACCGCATACAGCGAGCCGGAGCGAGGATACGGGATTAATATCTGCCCGATGGAACACACGTGTCAGTTGCAAACCGAGCGCAGAATGTGACCGTCGTGTTGAAATTTCTCTACGAAGCAGTTTTGGGAAGAGTACAGAATGCGTCACTTTGCCAAAGGCACCGTCTCGCGCGGCACGGCTAACGATTTGCGCAAGCAATGGCCCGATCGGTGTTGTATTCGATCAGTAGAGAGGCATCTTCGAACTTGTATTCGTAACCAACAATGTTGCTGCTTTTCTGTCTAAGCGTAGCTACGTAATACTGCGGACTCATGAAGAAGAAGAAGCCCTGAATCATCTAGTCTTGACATAGGTCCTCCATACAATGGGAGTTAGCCGCTCACCAAAGAGAACAAAGAAATATTGGAAAATGTAATAATACTATTCAACAGCTGACCCCCTTCACTGAGGCGATCTTTGTCACCAGCCCTATTTAGCATAATGTGAAAGAAACTGAAACTGGTACTTGTTATGTGCTTACAGTTGTTTGGCGTTGCGCATATCACAGCCGTTAATGAGTCGCCTTTGGACATCCTAGCTCCGTGCATGACAACATGTCATGTTAGCACACCACGATAGCCCTAGGTTTGCTTCAGCAAGAAGACCGAGTCAAATTACATTGCAGGACACGGATCGGCAACAAGCACCCTTCATTCGAGCCAGAAATTGGTCTTGGCAGTATCGGGACCTAATACTTGGCTACAATGCCATGGCCATCAACACCGCGCAGAGGTACGGCGATTCTCAAGCCGCAGCCGAACTGGCTAATGCAGCGATAGATTGGAGTCTACTGCGGAGGCCCAGCACGGCATGGGCCACAGACAAGCATGAACGGGCATATCTATGAATTCTGCTGACGATATAATTGCGATGGTGTTATGCAGCTAGGCAAAGCTCCGCTGGATGACCTCCCGTCGCCTACTACTCCTTATTTCTGCGGCGTAGGATCTACACGTTCTGTAAATTATTCAGGCTAATTCTATAGAGAGTATATATAAAACCTAGGCAATATATAAAGCGTTTATGTAATATAAAGCCTTGGGTGCCGCAGGGTATGTGTTGTCTACGGAGGGTAGTAACTCGGCAAGATCTACCTTTGATCAAATGGTATGAATACCTATAAACGTATCATCTTCGAAACTTCTGTTTGTCACCAATTGAATGTGTGGGAATGCGGCGTGGGAGGGATATAACTTGAGGGCGAAATAACTTGCAAGTTCCTATGGCACGGCTCCAATGACTTGCCGTTCTATGCCATTTATTGATCGATCATGATCAACCTATCTGATGTAATTGATTCTTTTTATTCCCGTCCTCCAAGCAAAAGTGTTCTTCCGCTTCATGCAGCATTCGCGTTGGTGGGTGTGCACATCTCAATAATTTTCAGTTTCAATCTTCTCGGCATAAATGCATAGGACCTCGGCCTAGCTCTGCCTTAAAGTGAGTTTTGCTTAGGATATGCTTAGTGAGTAAATTATAGCTCATTGAGCCAGCCCTGAGCCAGCTTTGAGAAGAACCTGCGTAATGCCTGAGAAAGTGTTCCTTAAGGCGGCGACGGAAAATGGTAGTTTTCCCGGCTTAATACAGATATAGTATTCCCAGCATCAGTAAAGATTGCTGTCTCGATCTCGTCGAACCTCCGCAGAGAAATGCCGTATTAAAGCCAACCCATCAAAAGACCAGTGTCATCAAGTTTCCAAACATTCTCACGCTTGAGATGATAGTCGCGGAGGGTCTTTGACCACGCGCAGAAGAACTTCTACGGAGGGCGCGATAGCCTTTCTCTTTGTATCTCTCGTGTTTCACTTCCGCTAATAAAGTTGCTGCTTGTGACACTTTATAAACCGTTGCGCCTGGATCCACGAGACTGATCTCTCTTCTCCCTTGTAGTCTTTAACATAGGAGTCTTCTTATATGCAGAAAGACTAATTAATTCTATGTATTTTATTAAGTAACTAACTTACTAATCTATCCGCCTTGCTGATCAGCACTATCTTTAATGGTGAGCGTAAATCGCGGGCCAAAAAAGTGGAGCGTGGCACGAGGAGTCGATGCAGGCAATTTGGAATTTAAAACGGACGGCAATTGACACTGACGAGAAACAACCTCACGGCAGTTGATTTGACGATCGGGCAGAAGATCTCCGGTGAATCGGACGGCGAGAGACTGGATTCTTGTATCTAAAGAATCTGCTATCTAAAGAATGGGTTGCTACTTACCTTAGATACTTGATGGATTCTGCTAAGTGGCGAGGGGTTCTCCGGGTTTTGGCTACTATTCCTCATCATCTCAAACGTGAAGTGTCAAATACTCCTGCATGTGGTTCCGGTTATCAATCACGCTGGCGGCGGTGATTGCTTTAACCGCCGTCCCCTAGGCTGCCTCGTTGCAGTCACCAACCAGTCTGTGCGACAACTGTGCCGGTTCATAGCAATCGATGGAGTGCGTTGACCGGCGTCGGCAGGTTATTGATTACATGCCAGCAGATTGCCGCCGGGTTTTCGAATAGCCGCTGTCAATCATACCGGTAGATGTCCCATCTCGGCAGTGGTCAGCAAATAGACACCCTGGGGTGTCCCTATACAGAAGGCTCCGTCAGTGGCCATCTGTGTGGCGCTTTGCATAGCGTAATAGACACGTTTTTGTGACGACATCGGTGGTTGGCTTTCCCACCCTGATCGTGCCGCGCTCCACTTTTTTTACCTCGCGATCAGGGCTCACCACCAAAGTGAGCGTAGATCGCGAGGCAAAAAGTGGAGCATGGCACGATTAGGTAATCAACGGGCGGCGGGACGTAGCTATCTGGTATCTTTGTCGCAGCTTCTTCCTTCTTCCTTCTTCGCCGCTCTCTCCTCCCGCTTCCATCTCGTCATCCTCAGACTCATTGAAACCAACCCGTCTGCTGCAGCAATATTACTGCCGCCTTTTTTACCTCGCTCTGCGCTTGCTCCCTGCTAGGGTGAGGCGTTCCGTTGTGACAGGATGTCGCCACTAGCCTTTTTCCCAGCTCATCACAATCGGGTTGTATTCTGGCGCATATTCATGGCCTAAGAGCAGATCTCCTCCTATATCTACTACGCTGCAGCGCGTTTGACATATTTTCGTAAAGCCTGTACTGTCAGTCGCTTTGACCGCTCTCGGATAGGGAGGTGCTACCTAGGGTCGGGTGTTGCGGTCCTGCTTTGGACCCCATGGTCCGAACGCTCGTGACAGACTGCCCTAGCAGCGGATTAGCGGCGCACACACCGCGATACTGGTATACCCACAGCATTTTTGTTGTAGGGGCCGGCCTCGACGTCGTGCTTATTGAAGTAATAACGAGAGCGGTTAAAGCGACTGACAGTACAGGCTGTACAAAGACATATCGAACGCGCTGCTATGTAGTAGATGTAGCAGATGACCTGTTGTTAGGCCATGACTATGCGGCAGAATACAACCCCATTGTGATGAGGTCATATGCTGTGTCTAAGCAATTCCCGTTCGCTATCACTGCCAGCCTCCGGGAGGCATACGGCATTCACGCCTCGAAGAGTATTCTTTATTACGAATCCCCAGGATGTGGTACAAACATCCTTTTACCTTGTGGTTAGAACTGGGAGGAAGGTACCTGCTAATCTTAGCTTCAGGAACAACTTTTGTGATACGCAGAATTACTTCACAGGTGGCATTGGTTGCCCGTGGCTTATCTAACGGATTCGAGCTAGGTAATTCAACACTCCAAGGGACTGGGGTCATGCCCGAGATTATGCAGAGGGGGTATACCTCAAGCTGCAACAGCCAAAGGGCGGAGACTACATTCTAGCTACTAGAAGAGCCTTCACCGGCATTTGTGCCTCAGCTTATTGAACAGAATGGCTAGCAATTTTCGGTGCTCCAAGAATGCCGCAGGATATCCAAAACTGTTGAGAAGAAAAGGTCAGAAGAAGTCCCAGCCGCGACCTACGCTGTAGAGTCAATTACTGACGATTGTTCCCATGATGACGGAAAGTTGCTCTACCAATCTTCCCTTCTTCTGTTACCTCATGACTGCCGCAGCTAGACCTATCTTCATCTTTGGCAAACCCACCTTCCGAGCTTCCCTCACAGGAGACTCCATCTATATCTGTGCTAAGCCCAAGAAGCTTGATATCCTGATCATACAGTGGGTGGTGTTTTTTTACGTGGGGATCTTGTTTTATACCCAATACACAACTAGGGGTTATGATATGTACTTAGTGTTAAGAGCAGATTCGGCACGTGACGGATGGAATCGACATGGAAAGCGCCTGTCCAGCCAGTGTGAAATCGGCCTTGGCGTTAAATGGCATCGTTAACAAACACACTTGGTAGTTACTAGTAAGGAGCCGAGACGTTTTGCTGCTCGGGTCTGTTGCGTGCGTACTAATATTATTCTGGCATGATGGTAGCCCCGGTCGTAGCCCTGGTCGTTGGTTTGCATCCAATATATGCTGATTGCAGAGATTGCAATAAATTATGACATAAAGAATTTACGAGAGCCACCCCCCAAATGTGACGTTTGCAAATTTTACGATTCCGTCGCACAGAGATACGTGTCCGTCGAAAAATCACATAATAAAGACAACGGGAGCCAAAACTTGGGTACAGAGCTTGCAGTGCATGGGCGGCCTGGCCTCCCTGTAACGAATTTTCCCCTCTCGATACATCTGTTTTTCTTTTACTTTGGGCGTGGTTCAGGCAGATGCGGACCGGTCTGCGCGGAGCATGGCAGCATAATGTAGATTGTCAGAACTCGGCAAAAGTTCTTAGTTGTGCCGGCAGATTGCCAACTGACCCGGCACATACACGACCCCAGTTCCGCGCGACTCGCATCTTATCAGTTCATCAAGAAGTGTCGCGGTAAAAGGAGATACACAGTTGAGAATACCGGGGGACTTATCCGCGCGTATTGGATCTGTCCGCGTCCGAAGGAGTCTGTATATGACCCTCGACCCAAGGTTTGGGACGACCTGACCTGTGGTGAGGTTGCTGTGTGCCAGTTTCCATTCCAGCCGATAATCTAATTAACGCAAAACATATCCCAATTCTTGCTTCCTTAAATTTCTTTTCCTATTAATTGTCATTATCCATGCATAGATCTTAGAGAACCTATGATAGAAGACTAATCAGAAAAGCGTCTTACGCCACAGAGGCCCATGGCAGCTCCATCCCAGGGTCAACTTTGTACCTCACCTCACCTCAGTTCAGGTCGACTCTAAAACGTCGGCAGAGCTGTAGACTCGGAGCGAAGCAGGCAAGTTATACCACTCATTCATGTACGTCTTGCATGGGAATGGTCAACCGGCATAAATTACGTTGTCAGCATCGGCAGTCTATGCGCGTGTCATCTTTGACGAACACTCACGGGGGTTCGTATCTACGAACTACGGGCGGCGGAGGTAGTCAGGCCGCCGTCCTGAGATGGAGTCTGGCGGCCCAACGTGCGAGGTCTTGCAAGAAGCGGCTGGATGAAGCCTGTCTGTGGCGGGACAAGGGCGGCTGACACTCCAGTCTCATTTCTCAAGAGACGACGTGGCCAGGAGTGGTTCACACAAGAAAGTTTCGTTATTCGTTCTGCCTACTAGTTATGTGCTGTAGATGGCGCAAAGTCCACTCCTTCTTATTACAACTTCACAACGATAAACTCTCCAGACTCAACTGAGGGGGGTTGATTACGGACGGTGTTGCCCCGCGTCCTTCGTACCTCTCCTCCGGGTTGCAAAAGGATCACCTATTTGCTTTCGCCAACCTGAGCCTTAAGGCGTTCATGTTCTGCCTTACTCCAAGTTAAATCGGCCATCATCTCTTCCTGTATCCGACCTCTTGAACCTCCTGCTGGGCTAGGACATCTATTCATAATCTAAACACCAATCGTGATTTTGCTGGTCGCAGCCTCTGCGGCGGCCCCATGGCTTGCAGTGTTCTTGGTTTGTGATAATGCAGCCAGCAGGTTATTCTGCACATCATTTGGCCCTAGCAGCCACAAATTTCGCATCAACGGTAACCGGAGAGTCATATACCGGAATAGTGAACCTCAACCAGTGCATCTGTAGCACTGACATTATTTTTTCGCACGGAGAGCATATCTTCAGGGGGGGATTTCAGTGAAAAGTCGGGCTAGAAGGGGGTTTAGGAAAGGTGGTGATGCTTGGGAAACACCCGACGATACAGCGGGGATTCGTGCTTTGTCTGTCGCGAGGGAATTTTCTAGACGACCCATTTTAGGAACTTCGCTGGGCAATAAAACAAGCTAAGTTTTAGGATTGTCTTAGCTAAGGCTGAGCACTTCTCAGGTGCTAGTGTGGGTTGAAATGTTCCGACGAAAGCCTTCTTCCTTTTATTCAATAGCTTCCCAGCAGTGTGTAAGCAGGGAAGTTCATGCAGAATTCCCTGCAGTTCCTGAAAGCCAAAAGCGATACTCCGTACTCCGTATATTGAATTGAAAACATAGCCGCTATAGCGACAATTCAGTGTACCTAGGATGGACCAGAATGTGGGTAGGTCCGATACGTGCCTGAGGCCTTACGACGGCCGAAGGGATGCAAAATGTTCGCGCGTCACCTCCTTGGGAGCTTTGCGCTTGCGTAACGGTCAAGAGTTAACGTAGACAAGAGACCAACAAGGCAGCGCTCACCGGGCTGTAAGTCCTCATCAGCGAACCAAACAATAGCACATAGACATGCCTCGTCTTCACCACTTTTATACAGAATAGTTAGCCACTTTTACGTGAGAATACTCTCCAACGACCTCCGGGCTTTCTGAGTCTTTCCCTCCTTATCCGCATGCTTTTAGATACATGGGTATCTTGCTGTCATGGCTTCACGAGCACTTCTGATTCATAGACTGTCCCAGCCACCTTCACCAGCTTAGAACTATGAACAAGGAGAACAAGTGATCGTCATTACTACTGTCTATCGCAACCATGGAAGGCACAAGATATTTATAGCTGTGTTTGGTGTCTGCCTGCTGCTTAACACCACTGCCGGCCTGCTAGGCAGCCTCCTCAGTGACACGTGATTATAGCATCCAACATAACAGTAGCTATGCAGTGTACAACCACAAATACAAGGTGAAGGCCACCACCCACTTTCGGCTCTCAGGATGAACCCCACCCCACCATGAAATATCCTGCTGTCACACGCCGTTCACATATCGAGTCTCGTCCTCCTGTCTGCCTCATCGTGGGCGGCCTCTCCCTGGTTTGTATCTACCATAGCCCTTCTTACCACATGGACCAATTTTTTTCTTGCCTTCTTCCCGTCAAACGCTTGTCCATGATCCAAGTCAGGAAACCACAGGACCTCCAAACACATCGCCTTTCCATACTCCGTCTTCCCATCTTGCGGCCTCAAGACTCCAATTCAGCACCCCTGTCAAATATGCCCCGACAGCTTTGGCATCAATTATTGAATCTCTGCCAGACAAGACCACACTGGCGGGATAGGCCTGGATGTCTTCTTTCCACAGGATATTTTCGGCCCAGAAGAAACGTCGGAATAATGTGTGCGAGATGCACATGTCTTTCGCGCCAAAGTAGGAAAGCAGGTCTTCACCTGCACATGTCGGCTTTCGGTACGTCTAGTCATTAAAAAGGTTAGCCGAGGTTCATGATCGGGAGATGGAGATCCTTACAAAGTTGTACGCCACATCAGGCAGGTGCAACAGGAACGACACAGGGTCAAGGAACAAAATCGAACTAATTCTCTTCGCAGTCTGTGGCGCTCGGAGGAGATGCGTAGTGACTATGCTTCCGTAGCTTAAAAAGTTTACATTAGTATCTGCAAATGGACTGAACACAAATAGAGACAGTTACTTGGAACTTGGGAACTTACGAATGTGACACGAGTACCACCCTTTTCCCATCCATGTGCGTTTAATATGCAAGCAACCTCAGCGCACATTTCATCTTTCGACAATGCCTCGCAAGTTATTCTGGAGCTCACAGACATGATCTCCAACGCAATGATACCTACCTGTCCATCCGACGAACCCTGGCTGTTTTCAGCGTTAAGCTCGGCTAAGAAATTTATGTATTAGTACAGTCCGATCCCAATGCCGTGAATGAATAAGACGGGAGGACTCGTCTTGGATGTGTGCGGCCGGTGCCAGTAAGAGAGGGTCCTGGCGGGAGAGCGACTGGTGGTAAATAGAGTGAAGGGACGCAATGGGAAGACGGCAACGAAAAAGGTGCCGTAGAATTCGAACGAGTGGTAGCGTAGAAGGCCCCATGCTACTGTGTCGACAACAAACACACACTTTTCAATGACACAAGTCAATCGTGGATTCTTGACCCAGGGATCCAGGAACTTACCAAGTACCAAGTCAAACTCCGATGCAGTATCTCGACCCTATCAAGCGTCAATCTTAGACACTTGGCATCGCCACGCCCTGGTTCTAGTTTCCTCCCCAGCAAGTTCTCCATCCCTCCAACGTACTCCTCGAGTTCTTCGTCGTGTGCAGGGTCGATGTCTCCTGTATTCAAGAACGCCCAGCGGAAGTACTCTTTCACATTTTCCCGCTTTATCTCGGACACGGGGGCATCTTGGAACCACTTCTTCAAATAACGTTCCGGGTCTGGAACGTTCTTGCAGCATTCTTGGAAAAGCCTCCGTCGGCCTTCTCGAGGAGCGGTCGGTGGATGCACCGCGGCTCTCTGAAGGTAGGCTTGGCGTGGAAGAAAGAAGGTCAGGTGAAACACTGCTTCCAAGACAAGCCATATCTCAAGCACCAGGGGCAATGATGAAGGAATAAATAGCACTCTGGCCAGCGAATAAAGAGTGCTGAGAGGCGCGATTAGTGACAGGAGGCAGATAGATGTACGGATCAGAACGTAATCCCAGATGGACGTTCCTACCATGGTGATGAATAAATTTGAGAATCTATCAGCGGTTTCAAACATGTACGAAAAGAGGAATTTCAGTTAGAAAGAGGAAGAGGTTTGATATAGCTAGCCAAGAAAACCTGTGCTAAGTCCTCGACTGGGATATCATCATAACGTCGTAAATCGCGTGGGTAAAGAGCCACTGCTTTGAGTTTTCTGTTGAAACCTGATCACTTTTGTTGGGGAGTGTGCCCAACCGAATTGGCATGTGAAAGGACCGATGTGGTAGAGTGCACCACCACCACCATGATAGAGTCGTAATCGCCTTCCCCAGCCACCTTTTCTTCGAGCTATCCTGACTTCTGGAGATGCATAAACCGCAGTTATATCTATCCCGTTGCACCGTTAACAGTTTAGTAAGGATTCCCTTTACTAGAATCATGTCAAGTGGCTTGAGATTCAACACCTCCCTCACATGGGCGGACAGGACCGTTCTCACTACCCTGGATGATGACATTGTATCATGGTCTTCCGCAGCCACCCAGCGCGAGGCCATAGGTCCAGCGACTGTCCAAGGTGGCAAACTCAGAAATTCACTCGCGACAAGGGAAGGCATTTCTTCTGTTGGTCTTGAGAAAAGGCGGGATGGCGAGGAGATGGAGCAGCTGCGCGCAGCCAACAACCCGCAGCACAGGAACTTCGAACCGTCGGTGTCTTCGTCGGTCGACTTGCGAGACTTGACATTGCCCGTCATGGTCCACAAGCTTGTACTCCGGCCATACATTTCGTGGGCGCGCAGGATCATGCGTGTCGAGACAGATGTTATTATGCTTACGCATTTACTCATCTACGTATTGACAACAGTGCCAAGTGCTCTAGTTCTCTTCTACCACTTCACTTACGAGCATGCCCTGCTGCATATCGCCATGCAAATATACTATACAGGAAGCTATACTCTCATGATGCACCAGCATATCCACCAGAGGGGCATCCTCGCCAGGCGGTTTGGTCTCATCGACCACGTCTTCCCTTATATCCTTGACCCTATGATGGGCCATACCTGGAACGCATATTACTACCACCACGTCAAACATCATCATGTTGAGGGTAACGGCCCTGATGACCTATCCTCGACCCTGCGGTACCAGCGCGACAGCATTTGGGACTTTGTCTGCTACGTTGCACGCTTCTATTTCCTTGTCTGGCTGCATCTGCCCCTCTACTTCTTGCGCAAAAGCCAACCTGGCTTCGCGCTGCGAGCTGGGTTTTCCGAGTTCATGACGTACTTCTTCTACTATGCGGCCGTGCGTTTCAATGCTCAGGCGGCATTTTTCGTCTATCTGCTACCACTCATGTTGCTCCGCGTGGGACTTATGGTCGGTAACTGGGGCCAACACGCCTTTGTCGACCCTGACCAACCAGGCTCCGCTTTGCGGTCCAGCATCACCGTCACTGACGTTGCTGTAAGTTTGAGCAAATACCGCAATGGCACTCACCTAAGGTTTGTTCGCCACAGAATCATCGAGCAGGCTCATCTCCTGTTGGCCAACATTGATGACATAGTCTGATTCTGACAAGTCCGAAAACGAGTCCGAAGATGAGTCGCTGTCGGACTCCATATCAAGCTCCTCTGCCCTCCTCTCATTTGCAACATTCTGTTCTTCACCATCTGAACCAAGAAGCTCGAGCTGATCTAGTTCCACGGTCACTGCGTCGAGAACACTTAAATGTCCAATAACTCGGCGCAAGTCGTGATCGTCACTGTGTTCTTCTCGCGAAAGCCGGCATTGAGCTGTGTACGCGACGTTGTAAAGCATATTTGGATGCGGACATTCACATTGAGTATCGGGTTCGAATCTGGACGGTGAAACTCTGTCGGAAAGTGAGAAACCGTTGCGTTGAATCTGCTCGTATTAATGATCGAATTCACTGAATGAAACTCAAGGAGATGGAATCGAAAGGGAAGGATCTAATCTTTCCAGTGTTTGTCGTCAGGTAGGGCTATGCGGGCAAGGACCCCAATTGGTCCAACCACTTCGGCAACATGTGATGGGTGTGCATATAGCAATGCTAACTCACGGCTGTTTAGACACCGGCCTATCGAAGCTGGCGGAACAGCTGGGGACGCAGGTTTTCAGCAGAGCCAATCAAATGACACGGAGTCTGGCTTTGTTGAGCCAATCAGGGAGAGGGTGGTTCTGCTAATACAAGCGTGGTTAGGCAACGTAGGTAGGGTGTTGCCATGATCAGGGACCGTGGATGACCAAACTGCCCATCCAGGTTACAACCGCGCGCCCAGCAACAGCGCAGGGGAGAACGTTACGTCCACATTCAAAGGCGGAAATCCAAACGTCTTGCAGTCTTGTTCACTAATTTGGTGGGAATCGGGGTTTTATGCCATTAAAGCGACTCCGCCAATTCTGCGGGTCACAAAGCTCGCGAGGGCACCGGCGACCAATCTTGGATTTCTGGCTTCACATAAATCAGGCGGCAATAAGTGTTGTTGAAGATTCATACTCATCGGCAGGAGCGACACACAAACTGCCTATAATGTATGAGTCTCGGCTGGAAGTACGGGTGGCAGATGACACCGAACACCAAGATCGCATTCTGTGCTTCGTAGAGACCCAGAACTTTTGTCACGTTAGCCCTGTGAATGACGCCGGACGCTTACCTCACAGTATGACCGCTCCTCACCCCCTCCCTAACCTCTTTACCTCAATCTGTGCCCGCTGCCTTTCTCTACCTCTTTTCTGTTCTCCTTTTTTTTTTTTTTAACAGAAAAACGTCTAGGAAGATGTTTAAGAGGCGAGTTAGGACGTCTGCATGTCCTAAGCTAATCTTACTGACCTATTTCATCAGGAACCACATCCAAACCTTTACCAGACGCTCTTCCGCGGCCAAGACGTATCAACAACTCTATCACCTTGCTCTGCCCCAGACCCCTAACTCCCGACTAGTCAGTACTATCAATGTTGGTACTGGTAAGATTTACCAGGTTAGGTCCAGTCTTACTTTCCAAGAATACGTCGGTATTCAGCTGACTCCAAAACAGGTCATTGGCGCTATAGTCGATGGTGAGTTGGACACCTCATAAACTGGACTCTATCCAGCGATTTGATGGGTCTCTGGATACAGTCATCTAACAGCTTCGAAGTCAAATTCAGCAGCGCCAGGCTACCTGCTATTCTAAACTCTCTCGAAACTGCCAACAACGGCCAGAAGCTGGTGCTCGAGGTTGCAGTATGTAACAGCTAATCTATATATACATTGGCATCTCCATTGACTTTAGGCAGCAACATCTCGGTGGGCATGTCGTCCGCTGCATTGCTATGGACGGTGCGTCGCTTTTTGGATTCTTAGCCCAGTTCGCAATCGTCGCTGACAAAAATCGAAACAGGGACCGAAGGTCTTGTCCGAGGTTCGAAGGTGGTCGACACTGGCGCTCCTATCACAATCCCTGTTGGCACTGCTACCCTTGGCCGCATTTTGAATGTGATCGGTGATCCGATCGATGAGCGTGGTCCCATCAAGACGGATAAGTACTTGCCTATCCACGCTGAGCCCCCTAAGTTCATTGACCAGTCTACCTCTGCTAAGACTCTAGCGACTAGTATCAAGGTTGTTGATCTCCTCGCCCCTTACGCTTGTGGCGGAAAGATTGGTCTTTTTGGTGGTGCCGGCGTCAGGAAGACTGTGTTCATTTAGGAGCTTATCAACAATATCGCTAAGGCTTATAGTGGTTACTCCATCTTTACTAGTGTCGGTGAGCGAACACGCGAGGGCAACAACCTGTACCACAAGATGCTGTGGTGCCGTGGGCCATTAACGGATGCTTGTTAGCGGCGACTTCTTTATTGAATTCATGTACAATGTAAAGTACGAACTACTATAAGTGCGGGGTTTTGATAGCCCTGAAACATTAACTCCACTCTGACCCACGTGTGGGGTTCTCTGGCAATGACATCTTTAACTACCTCCTACTCTCAATCTGCTACCATGAACACCCGACGAAGCACCGACGGCTTCTTTGTAGAAGACCTTATGGTTAGCCTGTCATCAACTTGAACATCCTCATACGAACTATCAAGCAGAAGTCAGCAGCATAAATGTAGCCTAAACCCCAAGATCTAACAAAAGCCAGATTCCAAAGAAAAGCTTGATAGTCACGCGTCGCAAGATAGGAGAACTATTAGTTCGGATGGACTACGGAGTCTACTAGCAGTTCTCCTCTTTAATAGCACTAACAAAGAAGAGAAAAGGCAAGAAAAGCGAAAAGTAATATGTTTAAGCAAACACAGAGACAGAGTTAAAAGCATACAAGTTAGTAATTCGGGGAGTGACGGGCTCTTCTATGTAGCATAAGCGGAACGGGAGTAGTGTTGTACGTCCTGAACCAGAACTACCTCCTTTTTCTCCCCACAACCGTCGTAGAGTTAGCTTCAGCCTTCGGACTCTCCGTTCCAGAACTTGTCGTCTACTTTCTCTTTACTTCCCAAGCCCTGCTTCTTGGCAAAGTAACGGTTATGTTCGTCCACCTCTTCCTTCTGGTCCTTCGTGAGCTGACTACCGGGATCGGAGCCAGAGCCACAGATGTTCGAGTTGTAAACCTTAGGCTTAACGCAGGTGGCGGTTGTGGAGGTGCTGCTATTGCTTGTGGAATTCGCGTTGGTGGCTGGAGAATCCCTGCTACTGGGAGAGGAAAGGAGGGATGAAGTTGTTATAGAGCGGAAGCGGGCGGTGACGGCGCTGACTGTGGAGCGCATGTTGGTTTGTCGTGCTTGCTCGCCTGGAAATTATTTTGCTTTCGTCAACCAACCTCGTTCTCTATAACCATGGTTTCCAGTCACTCATTCTGGCACTCCCAACCCGTATCGAAGTTGAGTCAAAGATTCTGAGGAAGTAGCTGACGGGTTGAGGCCTGGTTTGGCGCTTGGATGGCATTCCTTACAACGATCATTTGGCTTTCCGGGTACTGAGACATGGAATGGGAAATGGGCTTGTAGGCCGTTGATGTGCATATATATATGAAGTAGGAGGTAGATGCCACCGGTGGAGCATAGCTGAGAGGTGGTTTGGTATTAATAAAGTGGCCCGGGACTCATCTGTGTAAGCAGAAAGGGCGCCTGACAGGGTTAAAGCCAGCTAGGCTGAGTTGGGTGACAGGAAAAGCTGGTTTAGGTTGGCCGCGTGTATCATTTCTTTGGCGTTGTAATTGATCACCACAAAAATAAAGGTTCATGGCCACCGTTTGATTGCATTCTGCTTCGATGCTTGGTACCTGCAAATCAAAACAAGTCTTGTCAATGATAACGCTTTCTCCCTACAAGATGGATGACGCATCACTTGCATGGCCAGCTTGGAAATTCGACATGAAGAGAGAAGACTTATTCACCAAGCTCCACGAACAGTACAATACTTGTTCCATGCCCCATTCAGGACCTTGATGCCTTTCACCACGACATGTTCGAAATCTGCCACGAGGCAAACTCTGCAGCCGAATTTCACCGTTTAGCGAACAACCGCAGATAACAACGCCTTCAAGAACTAAACGACGCTCTTGAATCTGCGAGTTTTGAGATCATCGGAAACCCAAGGCTCGTTGGTACGGTATTCTTGTCCCTGCCGTTGTTCCGATGGCTAGAGGCTAGGCTCAGCCTCGAAAGTGCATGGTTGGCCTAAGTGGTGGTGGTGGTCCTTGAAACTCGAGCAGGGTGCCTCAGCTGCATGTGTTCCCTACCTCGACCATAACCAGATAGATAGATACAAATACACTGGGCCATACGGCATGCTACGCCTGATACTGATGCCGCCTTGCAAAATCTGCAGCTGCAGGCATCCACAGCGGAATAGGCAGTGTCGTGGCTCCTGGCCTATTCGCTACACTTCAGAGCGCCGTTCACGTCGTAGGCCGGGCCATTGCTTCATCGGCGACAGGTCTTGTCGCATGCGCCGGCCAGGATTTGAGCAAACGCGGGAGTTTGACCGGTAGCAGAACAGTACCGTTTTGCTACTCATCTCGCTGGCGACCAGCCTCTCCGGATACTGCTTTCGGCACATTGCGCGTGATGACCCTGACCAGTACCAAGCGTCAGGCGCCTGCTGGGGGACCAGTCTCCTATTTTTGCATGTCTGCTCATGCCTGGTAGCAAACATCTGGTGGCTCGTATAATAATTCACATGAGATCAACCAGCGAGACTAGTACCACGGTCACCAGATAACGGGTGACGTGCTGCGCTCCCTTGTTGTTTCGTTGCCCTCTACTAGGCTCATTGGCGGGGCGCACCTCGGAACGCCAGGCCATGGGATGCAGGGAAACCAGTACCCACCGCAATTTTGCTGCCGCTGTACAGGTGCCACCACACTCTTGACTTTCAGTCAGACTGGTAGCCACACCACGTATGCCTCCCGCGGGCGCTGGGTACTGGTTTTGCGGATTGACACGAGGTTGTTCAGGGGGCTACCAGTCCCCATGCTTGGTGTGAAGCCCAGTCCCTTTGGTTGCTACCAGCCCCAAAAGGCCAAATGCTTGGACGGGAAAATTGATTTCCCGGCTCCCCACAGAGCCGGACACGTCCTGGCCACCGAAGATGGCGAATGTTGTCATTTGGTGCTGTACGCGCCAATAGCACTCCATCAGCAAGCCATGAAGCCACGAGTTCTGGACATAACCACGCTCGATAGGCTATCGGCCAAATTCATCGCATCCTCCTGCTCGCTTGCAAGCTACAAATTTTGCACACCGTCCACAACCTATACTCTCAGCAGCGCATCGCCGAGTCCGATGGCCCTCTGAAGCGATGGA
This sequence comes from Atkinsonella texensis, assembly GCA_001008035.1. Taxonomy (NCBI): domain Eukaryota; kingdom Fungi; phylum Ascomycota; class Sordariomycetes; order Hypocreales; family Clavicipitaceae; genus Atkinsonella; species Atkinsonella texensis. The sequence continues at coordinate 135,043 of KQ061733.1, read as the reverse complement.
TGGTCTCTGGACAGAGGTGATGGAGGAGAATCCCATCGCAGAGGGTCTTGATAACTTTCGGGCATCATTTAAACTGATTACGAAGTCTACGAGCATCTCCGAAACTGCTGGCCTCGACCAACTCAATCCGAATGGTAAGTAGGTTGACAAACCTCAGGGCAATACGCTGACTCATTTGCAGAGCTACAGAATCTCGTTCTCACCCTTTTATCAGCCCTGCAGGTTCTTCCAGCAGCTCGAAGCCTGCGGACGGCCAATGGACGAAGCATTTTTGTTGAGTTGTCTAGACTCAATACTGCTGTCGCGACTGATAACTTCGAACTCGATCGCGTCCAACCCCTTCTAAAAGCAGCTGTCAACATAGCCGACGACTCTACTATATGGGGTCAGGTCAAGAGCGTTGTCGCCGAAGCAACTCCGTCTCCCCGCCCAATCGCGTCTTCGATTCAACAAACTCCATGGCTACGCAACACTAGTAGCTTTCCAAACTCATCGGAGCACCGCAGACATGTGGACGGCATCTTGAAGGAGGAGCTTGGCCATTTATACGTCGGAATCCCAAGGTTTTGGGACAAATACTTCGGTGGCATTGATGAGCTTGAGACGGCGTCGGAAGTTTTCTTCAAACAATGTCTAAGCAGCCCGAGCCCGATGTTCAATGATGGATGGACAACCTGGCCAACAAGCGCCAAGGAAGACGATGTCCTTGAATGGTTCTCGAGCTTCAGTAGAAAACTTGCGACATTTGCCGCTGATCGAAGATCAAGTCCTTCGCGTCCTCGGAGGCCGTTGGCAAAACCTAATGAGCCCATCGACGGCTCTGTGGGGAAACGGAAGTTGGATATTGGCTTCGTGAATGACCCTGAAGCCCAGACAGACACAAGATGTCACTGGTCCCAAGTTCTGGTCCCTGGAGAACTGAAAAGCAACCCTTCTGCCGATAAGGCCGCAGAGGCGTGGCTTGATCTCGGGAGATACGCACGGGAAGTGTTAGCTGCACAAGACGCTCGGCGCTTTGTCTTGGGCTTTACGATCTGTGGATCTCTTATGAGAGTTTGGGTGTTCGACAGACTCGGCGGCATAGCATCTGAGCAACTCGACATCAACAAGGATGGTCTCAAATTCGTTTATGTTATCCTGGGCTTCTTATGGATGAGCGAGGAAGAGCTTGGATTTGATCCCACGATACGGAAGCATCATGACCATCGATTCGTCGAGATTGAGCGGGAAGGAAGCAGGGAGCGGGTCATCGTTGACGGAGTGATGTTGCGGGCTCGTTGTATCGCCGGCCGAGCAACAACCTGTTGGCGAGCGCATCCCGAGGGCCACCCGGAGACGCCGTTAGTCATCAAAGACTCTTGGCAATACCCCGAACGCGACGAGGAGGGCGAGATGCTGTCGGAGGTGACAGCTAAAGGCGTCGTTAACGTGGCCCGCTACTATCATCACGAAACAGTACTAGTCCACGGCATGGATGACGATATTCGAAACAGCGTTCGACAGGGAATGGACATAACAACAGCTTCGAACTATCGACCAACTCGCCCACAGCAATCGAGCAAGGTGGCATCAGAAGGGCCGCGAAAGAGTCGGACCAGCTCTAGCAGGAAGCGACCATCCAGCCAAACAGACTCTGTCCTACCTCCAAGCAAACGATCCTGCTCGGCTTCCCCAACCAAGGCTTCTATTCTCCCGCCAAACAGAGTGCACCGACGTGTTATCGTCAAAGATTATGGTAAGGCTATCTACAAAGCAAGTTCTCACCGGGTACTGCTTGTCGGCCTCGAGGGTTGCATCGAAGGCCACGAGTCTTTGCATCATGCAGGTGTTCTCCACAGAGACATATCGATTAACAACCTCATGATCAATGAAGATGAAAAAAACCCATCCTGGCCATCATTTCTAATCGACCTTGACCTCGCCATCAGAGAAGATCGGCATCTCGCGTCAGGGGCAAAGGGCAAGACTGGCACTAGGGCATTCATGGCAATTGGGGCGCTCCTCGGCGAGCAGCATAGCTTTATGCATGATCTCGAGTCATTCTTCTGGGTGCTCTTCTGGATATGTATCCACTACGATGGGCCTGGTAAAGACATTGGGCCTACGGAGTTTGAGAGCTGGAATTACGAAAGTGATGACAAGCTGGCAGATTTGAAGAAAGGACAGGTCTCTGATGAAGAAGATTTCATCAAAAGGGCGGGAACAATTTTCAGTCCCTACTACCAGCCCTTAATCCCATGGGTGAATAGATTACGAAGGGCCGTATTCCCAAACGGGGAGAGGTGGAAAAGGGCTGAGCCTGCCCTCTACAAATCAATGAAGGGAATTCTTCGCGAGGCGCAAAAGGATGCAGACGTACAGGCGGACGGTTGAATATTATATATCCAGGTTCTCCTGTCAACAGCATCAGCCTTGTCCATCCAATGTGCCAAAGATCGGAAAACCCACGGATCCCCGGTACTGGACCTGTCAAACCGTTTCACTTTGAAGCACGTGAGTTTGCATACAATTGTCATTTCAAACAGCTAAGTCGTAAGTGTAAACAATCAAGGGAGCCTGCTCCCTTCACACTCCCGCTCAACTTCTCGTCACTTAGCAATCGAAACCCGCTGCTGTCCGACCTCCTCTCTCGAGTCATTGATCTCTTTGTCGATCGTTGACTTGCCAAAGTAATGCCATGCGGTCCTAGCCCAGACATTCAGGCTGCTATTGTTATCCCCGTTATCAAGATAAGCTGTCGTGTAAGTCCTCGGCCACATGTCGTCCCTTTCCTGCTTCGCGCTGCTGTAACTCACAACCTTGAAGTCAGATCTCTTCTTGTTTCGCAGTAAAGTCTTATCTGCGGACTTTTTGAAGGTTCTATTGCGTCCTTCTGTTGTTCCAGAAAAACGTTTCGCAGCATCAGGATAATCGGACTCTCTCAACAAGATGTGTCTTTCCTTGTCTGGATGCTCCTCGTTCAAACTTGGAAGTGCCACGTCTAGGAAGCCTGCAATAACGAGTTGGATTTTGCCCTCAACCTCGCCATTCGCTGGGCAGTCGGGATCCTCTTCGAGTTTAATGACATCCCACCCATCGTAGGGCTCCCTCAGGTGGCTCACAAACCCCCTTTGGCGGCGATCCCCTTCTGGATCTTCACTGAATAGACGGGAACGAGAACCGGAATCCCGTTCCCTCCGCTGAGGTACATTGCGGGGGTGCTGCGACCGCCATGCCGAAATGTGGCCTTTCACGGTACTGTCGCCGTGGCAATCGCCATCCAGAAAGTCAAGCGCATCGGGGCAAATTCGAATCCAGTCAGCGGCGAAAGCACGCAGTCCATCAGCATTATCTGCCACCTCGTTCTTAAGGCGGAATTCGCAACGGAACTTTACATCCGCAAAATCACACCCATACAGCAGACATTCTTGTTGGAGCGCTCGCCACCCAGGGGAAGCATTGGGATGAGGCACCAGAGCATTGAATCGTGGCCAGAACTTTTCGGCTAGTGTATTGGGTTGCTCCCGTGGTGGCGTTTCTACAGAAGGCTGAGGTGGAGCAGTCGAGTCCCTCGTACTTGTGGCGGGCGTACCAGTAGCCGCGGACGGTGTGGGAGTGCTCGAAGTGCTTGATATAGAAATCGGCGTGGTTTGTCTCGGGGCAGTTGAGTCTCTGTTACTTGTGGCAGGCGTATCGGTAGGCGCAGACGAAGGATCACTGGGCGCTGGGGGTACGGGAGTGATCTCGTCTACACCACTCATAGGCTCGTCTTCAGCCTTAGCAGGCGTGGTGTTGTTAGAAGTGCTTGGTACAGATGAGCTTTGTCCCGGGGCGGGATCGGGGTCTCCGTTCCGGGATTCGGTGGCAGGAGGGATGGGCCTCTCGGGGTCAAATTCAACCCAATTCTGAGATGAAGCTGGGACAGTATAGCCAGCCTTTTCTGCCTGAGATCGAAAAGTACCGATTGCATTCTTGAACTTGTTTGCCTTCTTCCAATCCTTTGGATGGACTCCTTCCTTTTCAGACAATCGGTCGGCTGAAGGGGCTAGTTCATAAACCAAAGGGAGGAGACTCGAATCGATTTTAGTGCCGCCTTTCTCGTAAAATCGGCGAATCTGACGTGCTGTAAGCTCGGCAGCTTTAGTCGCACGTTCTTCAGGGTCTTGTCGGGGGGGCATGACTTGTTGCTAGTATGAGTGAACTGGCATTGTTGGAGGTGTTGAAGCTTTGCTATCGCTGAAGCTTACAGACCCTCAAGTAGTGGTCTCCTCGACCTGTTCACGGGTTGAGGGTGACTGCTTCCACGAATCGGGAAGAACCCATCTCCTGGCTTCTGGACGCTACGTGCAATGCCTGTTGACTGGTCGACCATCCTCATGGAAATTTTGCAATATAGTATCATGTTCCAGCTAGAAAGTTCTTTCCATTCGGCACGAATATACTGAGCAAAGTCTCGAAGATGAACATTATTGAGTTGTATGCTGTGCTCTTTGCTGGGGTTGCTCGCCATTTGCCCAGCTCTGAGACTGATCTTCCACTCCACACGAGCTTCACGATATGTCGCTGTCGCGTTTGAGCGCTTTGTGTGGTACCCTCTGGTTTTAAAGGGAGGTTACTACATGAGTGTCACGCGCTTCGAACTTGTCCTCTTCGTCGCCTTTTTGGTCTGCAACATTTTCGCGTTGGCGTTCCTTGTCACGGATGTGAAGGAACTCGAGCAAGGAGCAGCCGTTCTTTGCGCGATCAATATGACGCCTCTGTTCTTGAGCGGCAAGCCTAATCCGCTTATTGATCTTCTCGGCATTCCCTTGCCAGTCTACCAGCTCGTGCATCACTGGATGGGACGGGTAGCGATTTTCGAAGGCTTGCTGCATGCGGCGCTGACGATAGGGATGTCTGGTAGCCGCCAATTGCAGGTTTTCCGGCTGCATTGTAAGTCCATCTCCGAGGAAAATCAGCCTTCTGACTAATTTGTAGATTGCCATTTCTATGCTGGTCATGTCTATTACTTCGATTTGGGTCATCCGGCGATACTCGTATCGACTCTTTCTCCTCATCCACAATGGAACAATATTGGCCTGTTTTGGGGGCCTGTTTTGGCACATGATTCTTCAGCACCACAGCATGAGCAGGATCCCTATGTTTGTAGCTGGAAGCCTTTGGATCTCGAGGTTCGTGTACTGGATCATTCGCGCACTTCTCGCAACCCCGGGAGCAATTCAGAACACACGTCAAGAGAAGGGCGCTTTGTATATCCAAGCTTCCTGCAGTCGGCCGGTACGTGTCTTTCCTGGATGCTATTTTTTCATATTTCTCCCTGGAAAGCGTTTCCGCTATGGTCTTACGAGCAGTTACCCCATGCTTGTCATGTGGCACTCGCCGGCATCAATCACGGGGACCATCAATGAAGTTGGCTTCCTCCTGTCCGATTCTGGGAGGCTTTCTCGTATCTCACGCCTCGACACGGGACACACTGTATGCCTCGATGGGCCGTACGGACGAAACCTGGAACTTTGGAACTACGAAACAGTGGTATTGACAGCTAAAGGCATGGGCATCGCGGGCGTTTAGTCGTCAGCCTTGGCACTGATGGACCGTCGGAATCAGGACATGGCGGTGAAGAAGAGCGCTCAATCGGCCGACCGACTTTTCCGGGATCTTACACGCAAAGTAGCCATCGTATGGATCCTTGAGTCCAATGACCAGCAGAATTGGGCGGCGCCATTGTTGAACATCCTCAAAGGCCTGGATCAAGATCAGGTACAGTCCCCACCATCGATAAGCTCTCAGCCAGCTGACCGTTCCCAAGAAATTCTTTGTCGTTTGGTGCATTTACCCATCCGATCAGACAGTAGACACCCCGTTCCCGGAGACAAACCTTTGGAAGTGCTTCTATTCCAAGAAGAACAAAGATGGTACCTATCTTGACGCAATGATCAAGCACGATACTCAATCGCCAGGGAGAAGTGTGGTCATGGGTAAGACCAGAACCTATCCTGCACCTGAGACGAATGCTAATACGCAGTAGCGTGTGGCGATCCCGACTTCACCCTTGCTGCAAGACAAAGCGTCATCAGACATTCTAGTGCTGGTTCTCAAATCCATTTTGTGGAATCTGACTACAGGCCGTCGAGCCACGGACGGCGTAAAATCTCACGCTTGAGGGTCCAAGAGGAAGGAGATGCCGACACGCCAAGGATCAAGCGAATCAGAAGACATCAAGTTGCGAAGACTGAGTCGTCCAGAGTCGTCAACAGTTAAGAGTACTGCAACGGAAGAGCGCGAAAAGAGAGCTTTCGTGAGAGAGCAGCGAATCAATTTGATGAGCATGTTTGCTAGAATGACCGTATCTGCTACCGAATAAAATATTTGTGATTTCATGTCAAGCACTAGTCCAAGCGGGCGTGCAGTACGTGACTTGTGTGATGTCGGCCTCCCAAGAACTGTGTGAGCGATGAAGATCAAGCTCGCCTCCATCGACTAACCTGGATTAGCCTGCCTGCATCAGGTGCAGGCGACGTTCTGCTTGTCATTTCCCCCCCCCCCCCCCCCCC
>KQ061733.1:47541-128091 GCA_001008035.1 Atkinsonella texensis | reverse complement strand
TTTTCCCCCCCCCCCCCCCGGCCTTGGCTGACCTCTACTGGTAGAGTACGATGACGAGTATGCTGAGGCTCGCCAGGACAGTGAAAAACCTTTGTGCAAGACTTCCCGTGCGCTGGCATTGAAGATGCCCGCACCTTGGCCCAGGCTTCGTTGAGCTCGTAGAAGATATTCTTGAACCTTCTAGAATAAAACGTCGGAGGAGCTCCAGCGCCCGGATTGTAGAACTCCCGAGCCGGGGGGGCAGGCGGCGGTGCTGTGGCTAAAATTATCCTGCTAACGCCACGACCCGGGAGACAGCCAGGGGCACACGAGATGAGCAATGGGGGCTGACCCTGGTGTATCTTGCACCATCAGCCGCCCGGAATAAGCGCCGTGCATTGGTTCAGCAGCCGAGAGCCAGGGTAGGCGGTTATCTCACCAGTACGACAATCCTGCCTACCTTCCAATGGCGGCAAGAGCACGATCGCCCACGCAGAAGCGCAAGCGAGCCTTCATCACCCGAAGCCAGGGTATGATCCGAACAGTCCAAGAAATGCACCAATTCACAGGTGCAAAGACTGCAGTCGTTGGGATTCACGACGGCAAGATGTTCTGGTACGACGAAGCCGGCGTCTTGCCTCAGCTTGGAATCGCGCATGAGCCTCGAGACGGACTGAGAGCGCGATCTTCCTCGGCCTCCAGCTCCTTCTCCTCGGCCGAGTCCGCGTCGCCCTTCAGCTCTGTTCACAACTCACCTCTCCCAGACAGCCCATATCAGGGCCTGTGGCAGCGGTTGCCAGGTTCCTGGTCACTGGTGTCGAGACTGGGGATGATGACTGTGGATTAAATACATGCCGATTTCCGAGATTCCAAGTCCAATTGACCACCGACTTCAATCTTGATCAAAATGCACCCGATGATAGTGATTCTCGCCCTTGCTGGCGATGCTGCCAAAGAAGCGTTCTTTGCAGGATATGCTTGGGCTGAGGCTACCGGCCGATGCGGTGTCGCTGAGGAAATAACTCCGCCAGCTTCTCCTGCAGATGTTGAATAAGGAATTTCCACACCTCGAGTCAGAAGAACAAAACCTCTTGCGCAGTCACAATTCGGATCTGGAGAGCTGCTCGCATCTAGACCCTATTTCATAGGGTGTGACATTACATATACATTTTCAGAAGGCGCGTGATAGTATTTGGCCAGATAATAAGTCAAGTCATCCTGGCCTCTGATTTTTCCTACAGCTGATGCATTCTTTACCTCCAAAATAATCCGAGGAGCCATAGACTCAGAGCTGCAAAGCACAATTCGATTTGAACTCAATTGTATCCAGGGCCGATTCAATGGTGTTTGTTATCAAAAGACGATATGCTAATCACAATAATAAAAAAAAAATGAATTCTCCAACTTGATGCTCATGTCCGTAAGCTTGTTAGTCTTGGCGTCCGCAACTATGTAGGAATAATCGGTAAAAGCAGCTTCGACCCATATCGACCGCCGAAATGAACTGTGGTTTTGCCCCCGAAGATGGCCTCTGGTCTGTCCTCGGGATGTATGTGAAGCCATGGACCGGAACCACGATAAGGATGCGAGGGCGATTCGCTGCTACGAACGTCTCGTCTAAAGTCTTGCCCAGCGACCTCAAGTGATATGCGAAAGCCTGCAGGAAGGATTATGCTTGTTGGCCAGATCTCGATATCCAACTCATAGATCTCACCCGGTTGCAGAGGCTGGACCTCCTTATGTGTGTGATACGGGCGGTATGGGAGGCTGCGTTCTGGATCAAGGGCTCTGTGGGAAGCTCTGAGCCAACCCTGTGCCAAAGGTGTATGTGGATCAACAGTACCCTGGAAGTCCACCTCCTTCCCTTCGGGAGAGAATGCTCGCAAGGTAAGGAAGAAATCCATGTCTGAAGTTGTTGAGGAGGCAAAGAACTTGGCTGCAATCGGACCAGTAATCTCGGTTTCTTCTGATAGCGCCGGCGAGAAGAAACAAAGTGGCTTTCCGAGGGCATCGAACGTGCGGGAATCCTTGTGCGCTGTCTGCTTCCACTCCAAGATGAGTTCCTCTCCCACGCCTCCACCGCATGACAAAAAGACCTCGGTCCAGACCGTTGATGGTAGTGGCCAGGTTGGCTCTTTTCGCACTTTGAAGCTCGTCTCATTGAATGGGCGGCGTAAACGGAGAGTGACGGGCGCCTCGTCCATCCAACCGCCATTTTCTCCTTTGAGAAAGCAGTCAAGGAATCTCTTTTGCATGTCGATACCCTGATCGAGATAGAACCATTCTTCATGACGGCCAGGGTGACACTCCAGCCATTTGTGCTCGGAAGCAGCGCACATGAATGCCTCGAAGTTGCCCCTGGGATGCAGTCCAAAGCCGGCGAGATTTGCCGCACTGAGAAATGGCACAGTAACCTTTGACCAATCGACAGACCTTTCTCGGTAGAACTCATCGTCGGTTGGCCGTTGAAGGATGGCTGCAACGATGTCTCGGCGGTTCGCCTTCAACTGTTCCTGGCTGAGCGCGGACAACGCTGTATCTGCTCCAGCCGCACTGGCCTGAAGCCAAGGATCCATGAGACCTGATGGGTTGCCGTGTTGGACAGAGATGACTTGTAACGGAAGCCAGTGCTCCAGGAAGAAATTGGAGAAGATCCCCCCATGGCGTGCAAAGTCGCGATAAAAATCTGCAGCTCCCTCCCATGGGATTATGGCGGCAAGATGTGGTGGTCTGTCGTGCGTGGTTCAGTGACGTCCTAGGTAGCTGCTAGCGTGGACAGAGCTCGAGGACCAGATGTGCTTACTGGAGCGCGGCGACCAGCCATTGCGTAATTGCATAGTATGAGATCCCGTTCAAACCGACCTTACCATTACTCCAGTCTTGGGTTCCCGCCCACTCGATGGCGTTGTAATAGTCTTGAGCCTCGCGCGGGGAGAGGATGTCTAGGTATCCTGGAGATCTACCCGAGCCCCTCGAATCCACACGGATGACAGCATATCCCCAGTTGACCCAGAGTTCTGGATCAACAGTCTCCCATGTCATGAAAGAGCGCGTGGAGCCAGGTAGAATATCCGGGTGGGTGTCGATGAGCCACTTCCACTGAGCAGCGTAGCCCGTCTTGTATTCGACGCCTTTTCCGTAGGGTCCCATGGTCATGATGACGGGAACTCGTTTCGTCCCTTTTGGCCGGAAAACGTCGGCGCGCAGGTGAATGTCATCCGAGGGAAATGGGACATCCCGCTCTATGATCATTCGCTCCGTCACCGTCGCAGCCATGCCTTGCGTGTTTGAGCCATTGCTGGCTGCTTGCTACAGGTGGTGATTGCTGGATCTTGTCAACTTTTAAAAAGCGAAAACTGCCCAAGAATGGTAAAGTCTGCTCCCTACGGCCAGAGCAGTCTGCGAAAGCTGACCCGTTCTTTTATACAAAGATACTTTGCCTATTGGCCATGGTTTGGTTCAAACCCGCAGCCTCCGGGTCGGTAAATTCTCCGCCGCTGACCGCACCACATCTGGCTTCCCTTGCAATTGCGAACACCCGAAAGCGTCGTCTGCACCTCCCCATACGAAGAAAACCATGCAAGCCCGTCCAACCTCTGACGACAGATCCCTTGTCGTCGCAAGACATCCATTCACAAAGCCGATAGTAGCGATTCTTCACCCTGTGTCGGGATCAAAAGTCCTATTCCTATTGTACCTTACCCAGTGTGTAGTTGGATGATGTGCGGAGAGCTTCGGGAAATTCTGAAAGTCCAATCATATGCAACCAAACTACAGTTTACTCCCATCCTTAAGCCAAGCCTCGGGTCGATCGGAACATTGTGGCGCCGCTGCGGTCGAACCTGTCGGCAGATACCTCCCGAGTCCGATGTCCTCCCATAGCCCCAAATTATGCCATTGCCCCCTCAGGTCCCGGGCTGATATCTCGACTTAATCTCGACTTAAACTCTACCAGAGATGAATTCAGAAGGTACATGATTAACACAGGCCAAGGATTACTAGCATTGATATCGATGCGTCCTTCCAAAAATAAAGCCTACTCTAGCAGCATGTCGAATAAGTCTGTCGTGTCCAACGGCGGTTGAAAGAACTCCTCTGGCGGATGGCAGTCCAAGGGAGAAATGGCGCCAGAAGTACCGTGCGTTATTCTATCTGCGTCCTCAGCCGGACCTGTTGCGCTATTAGGAAGAGAAGGACTGCGAGTATAGGCTCCGTACCTTCAGCAATACGAGATTCGTTCAGAGACACGGACAGACCCCACGCTTCTAGTTGGTCGGTTTCCAACCCAAGGTCTGTTATTTCTTCCCCTTGAGCAGACATACTATCCTCTCTCCAGAGCACAGCATTGTGCTCTAGTATAGAGGCTCGTGCTTTTGATGCTACTATCCGGAACCCATTCAGCTTGTTTGGTGGAAGCCACCTCGGCTCATTGGTTAGGTGCAGTGGATATTTCCCATGGGCATCCATGATGTACTCGGCATAGCTAGCCTATCAATAAACATTAGTTTGAACGTCAGAGAGCGGGATATTATCAGAGTAGTACCAATATCAGCACGAACTTCCAGTTCAGTCCAATGGAGCGAATGATCCTGTAAGTTTGCCTGAACATGCGCGGTAGCTCTCTCCTTTACAGTCAGATTTGAGCACCCCATGAAGGGAATTTGTATGGCGCAGCCGCAATAGGCGGCATAACCCACGAAGCTAGCCAGGTAACTCGTATCCGGAAGTTGTTCGAGTATGGAACGGAAGAGCTCAGAGAGCGCGCAGGCGTTGTCGTAAGCAATCTGTGCCGAGAGTTGCAATGCCCGCGCGGGTACTTGTTCCTGTTTACCCCAAGAGTATAAAGGCACAATGGAAGAATGTATAGCGCAGAGGCATTGGTAGTAGACGGAGTGGAGAAGTATAAGTCTTGGGAGGTCCTTGCGCCGTGTTTGTGATAGGTTTGATGTGTCCAGTCGAAGCTTCTCAGGTAGTTCCGACCACCATTTCCAAATCTCAGAGTCCAGTTTGTATATACCGCTCAGGCGAGTTCCTGAATCTAAATCAGGGGACTTTACGAGCTGGTGCGCAGCAGACCTGTGGAGATGCTTAGCATGGGCTCGACGAAATACAGCAACCAGGCCAGGTGCCAATATGACATAGCCCTCACCAACGTAGAGTATATTCCATTGTCGTTGGACTGAGAATTCAGGAATAATGGCGGATGCGCTGACGTTCCAATAGCGAAGTCTGATTCATCCCAGGGCAGGGGCAGGCTGGTGATCACGGCTGGAGTGTCTGTTGCGGACATGGAGTCTAAGCTGTGACATTTCATCAGAAAACATGCCCAGAAACGGCGCCGTGATAATTCCACTTTCAACTGGCTGTGGTCGTTGTTTTTGGTGTTGGCAAGCCTGAGAATGTGGGCTGTCTGAATAGCATTGCCTGACGAGGTTTAGCAACACCACGTATGGCGTGGCAAGACGAGGTAGAACGCAAACCTTTATGGATATAAGACCTCCTCCAGTTACCCTGACTGTACCAGAACAGCGCAAGGATTAGAAAACTGACAAGATTGTCCTCAGTCGGTGCCTCGACATCTTGTAGAACAAGTCTTGCTCCGGTTTCGGCCCACTCAGTAGCAAAGCCATGCTCTTTCAATGAAGTATGCCCGTTCGAGTCACGATGGAAGCTAGACAAAGTTAAGTTATCGTGGTGAAGAGATATCATCGGAAGGGAGGGACAGACATAGCAGCAAAAGCGCACAGGCTTAGAAGCACGTGTTGTCGAACTCTCCCGTCTCTTCGGTCCCGCAGGAATGACTCCTGATGCAGAAGAAGATCGGCGTTGTAAGCATGTGTAAAGAATGTGTCAATCAGGCCAGACACCAATTGCGAAGGCACCCCAAGGTGTGTGTCTGCACGCGTAGCAACACATGTGTTTGAGCTTGGATCCAGGTGTCGTCTCTGTAGCGGAGAGCCCACGTCGACCTGGCTCGGCCTGGACTGCTGTTGACGCGGAGGTCCCGCGAATGGTCCCGCAAGTCCCGGATTTGCACCAGACACCGAATGTTCGGGATACTGACAATGGCGACGTAGTCGCACACATCGATTGCAGCTTGGCAAGTCTCCGGAGCAACGAAGCTTCCTATTCGTCAGCTTTGCACCAGCTGTAAACCCATATCTGCCGCCCTGAGAGGAGTACCTTCTGGAGCCTACAGTGTCTACAAGCAGTAGAGGGCCGCCCGGCGCCGCCAGACGCTATAGGCATATTGGGTTGCCAATCGTCGGATGTTGCAGTATATCGGGGGGTCAAGGCAAGACTGAAGCTACATCTGAGTTCGCTAAGCTGAATTCAAGGTGAATCATCCGTAGTTGACCCCAATGGCGGGGAGGGGGGTTAGTGCCAACAACGGACACGTGACAAACTACGTAGATGGCTACAAGACAAGACGATAGAGACGATCATCAAAGCTAACACACGTGAAGATCGAAAGCAAGAAGGGTAATGTAAATTTTTTCTATTTATCCAACCCCCTTACTTCCTCTGTAGCTGCTTGGATGGCCATTCACGCCGGAACTGTATGAGCTGGAGGTAATGCATCTCCGTGCCAGAACCAGAGAAGACTCGAGCAGAAATGCAGGATAAATGGTACACAGACAACAATACCACGAACGCGCTATTGTGAATTGGAACGGAGACCGCGTAGCAAGCCCCCAAAACTTGCTAGGAAGAGACAGGGATATGGCGGTTCAAAAACTCAAGCTGAGCTTGCAAATTGTTGGCATAGCCAACACCCCCATTGTAAAGATCGAAATGGCCACCTGGAACGGTACAGAGCTCCCCGTTGGCCGCAATCTTGGCCACCTCCTCAGCCGCTGCCTTTGGTGCAACCGAATCAAAGGACGGAACAACGATCAAATAGGGCGCGATGATGGAGCTTGCCTTGAGCGCAGGCCTGTGAAGGGGAAATCCAAGAACCGATCGCGCCACGATGCGATTTGAGTACGGATCGACTGGTTTGCCTTCAAGATCTCGATGGAGTAGTTGCCAACCCTCGACAGCATCATCGGCGTTCATAAGCGCTGGCCCTGTGTATCCTGGAGTTGCTGCCGCCTGAACGTAGATGGGCTCCTGGAAGATGACGGACCTAATCCAGTCCCATATCCCCAGAAGGCTTAACTGGACGGCTCTGAAGAATTAAATAATACCATTTCCTTCACAATAAAGATACCAGACAGCATGCTTCGCCAAGAACCATGTCTCAAAAACGAGATGGAAAGGAAGGACACGCGCGTCAATGGGTCTATATGCGTGCTACAACTTCTCATCCAACCATTGCGAACCATACTCCAGACATTCGCGTATATGTCCCATCGCGCAGTGGTCGTCGTCCGTGTATAAGAGGAGCTCGGACCTGGGAGCCCAAGAGGCAAGATCAATTGTGTCCTGGGTTGAGATCAGGGTATCATTCTCCCCATTGACGGCGAGGACGTTGCAGTCAATGCTCTCGATATCTGCCTGTGAGGGCGTTATGCCGTGAAGGCTTTTCTTGAGATCCAACAAGGTTTGCGCTCCTACAACACTGAAGAGTGTGCGAACGACTATTTCGGGCATTCCAAATGATCCTGAAGGGCCTAGTGATCGAGCCAAGGGTGCGCCGTTAATGACAACCGCTTTAAGTCGCTTGTCTGCTATGGCCATGCGAGTCGTGCAGTTGCCCCCAAAGCTCATACCGATCATGCCGAGCCGTGATGCGTCGACCAATCTATGTGACGCAATAAAGCTCAGCACGTCGCCATAGATCCGCTCCGATGAAGCCTTCGTCATTGGCTGCTTGTAAGCGTATGTTCCGGGCATCTCCATGAAGAACCAGGCGCTCGACTGGATCGCTTGCGTGCGCAGTGCTGTCGCCATCGTTTCGACATTAGTCCCCTCGAGACCATTGGTAACAAGGACGCCAGGTACCAAGGTCCTGTTGCCTGCTGTACTGGCGTTTGGCAATAACGCGTACACCTTGACCTCTTCGCCATTTGTCTTTACATGGTGCCGCTCGACGGTCAGGTTGATGGTTGGTGCGACTGTATCCAGCACAATATCGAAAAGCTCCTCGCAAGCACAGTATGCCCTCATCCGCTCTGGAGTCTGGCCGGGCCAGGCCGTGACAAAAAAGTATGCAATGGCCTTGAGCAAGGCGCTCACCGCCACGGAGCTGCCCCTTTCCTCGTCTGAGGCGCCTTGGCGAAGTCTACCTGCATCGATGGGGACACCAGGTGGCGTTTGTGTAATCGCCGCAGCGCCTCGGCGCAGGAAAGCTAACACAGCTGGGGACGGCCTCGGGAATGACTGCCTGCCGAGAAAAGGCGTAGCTGGCTTCCAGAAGACTCGCCCTTTTGAACTCATCGTCGACACGCTGGAGTTGCTCGTTGGCAAGTGCAGTCCAGTATTCGGACCAGTGAATGTCGTCAAACGACTTGCATTGGTCCATGTGCCGGATGAACTCCGTCTCGTCAATGCCTCCCACGGTGCTGAACCGTTTGGCAGAGAGTACGGGGAGGAAAGTGCGCACGCCAGTCCACCAAGTAGCATACTCGGTGGTGCGGGTGGCAGCGAGCAGAGTCACAAGCGCTTCAAAAATCATAGTACCGGTCGGTCCCTTAGCACGAGTAGAAGGCGAAGGTGAAGGTGAAGCAGAAGAGGATACTGGGGAACAACCAACAAGAAGGCTCAGGGTTGCAGGCTCCTGAGATTTAAGCTGGAATTCCAACCCCCGGTCGGGAAATTCGGAAAATGGCTGACATATCTCCAGATGGATTTCCCGAGGCGCCAAGTTTAAATGTCTAACCCCCGCACTGTTCAGTCAGGCCTGCTGGCGATCTAGGGCTAGCCTACTGAGGCTGTCTGTCATGTTTTGTGAGAATGCCATCATGCACTCAGCGCCAAGCAGCTATCTTCAATTTCAAAGTATTTCCTTCTGGATCTGGATCACCCGGCCGCATCATGCTGCCCGATGATGTCCTGTGTCTGATCTTTTATCTAGGCCTTGGATTAAAACTTTCCAGATGATACATTGAGCTTCCAAGAATATAGACTGGCCGCTTGTCGACTTTCGCCCACTCTGTCCATGCTGTTACTGTAAAGGACCGACAATACTGTCAGTAGAGCCACTCTGCAGAACCATGAAACTGACTGACCTTTCGAACCTTCGAGCCAACACAACCTTTGTACTGTATTTGAACAACAGTCCGAGGAATGAGTGCCACTTGCGTTGTCGCGTGTTAGCCAAATCATTGCGCTTCAGCACGACTTCATCTTCTGTCTACTCGACGAAATTTGTCAAGAGAAACAGATCAGAGATCGGATATGGGAAGAACTCCTTGCAGAAAGGCTAATCGACGTTTACCGAAAAGCTATGGGCCAACCCAGATTCCTTCACGAACTTGAACACGGTACTATGCCAAGTGCGCTTAACCACTACTTCAACGCCACCCTCCAGAGGAAACGTGCAGAGTGTATTTCGAATGCATTAGAAGATAAACAAGTCTCTTCCCTAATGGCAAAGGAGCATATATTCCATTTGACGAAATCAAGACGTGTGCAGCTAACAAGGGTAATGGGCAGCACGTTTGCGAGGACTTGCTAGACAGCCTAGCAGCATATCACAAGGTCTCTCGGAAAAGGTTTACTGATTTGATAGATCAGCAAGTAGTGTCGCATCTGCTTCTCACTGGAGAGGGAAGTGCGCTTCAGATCTTTGGGCCCGAGATGGACATGAGCCTTGGTTGCGATCAGCTACAGAGCATTGCGAAGGAGGACGAGGAGTCTAGAAAACAGCGGCATCTTCTAGAGCGAGAAATCAAAAGGCTGGAGGCAGCTTTGTCAGTGATTAGAAGCTGAGGAACAAGCCTGAATCACTGCACTATTGTATGAAGCGAAATGCCTTTATCCTGACTTACAGCATGCATGCTCTACTGCCTCAACTACGCAAAACAGGCAGAGGCCATGCAATCTGAAACTCCTTGAAATGCCCTGGAAAACCTCTGAATGGAACATAGACACGATCCGACCCAAGGATCGTCGATTGGATCTAGTGATTCCTCATGACCTGGATGCTCCGCTAGCGGCTCCTCCGTTTGTTAAAGCCTCGAGAATACTCGAAAGCGATGGGTGTTCGAAGTTGCCTGCACGACGCATGAACTCAGTAAGACCGTCAGGTCGGTGCTTGCCTCTCTTATTGGAACAGCAGTGCCAGTTCCGTTCCAAGACTATCCGAGCCAAAGCTAGCCGCAACTGATTTCGTTTCTCCTCAAGACGGGCTGAATGCCAGACGCGAAATTAGCGCTGCATTGCTAGTATAACCATCAAGCCTAGACGACTTACCTGCGATCCCAAGTGCAAGCGTGGCTTCGAGAAAGCCTCATTATTTCTGACAAGGCTGAGGAAAGATCCAGTATGAAGAAAGACAAGCGAAGACATCGGACTCGCGAAAGTGTCTTCCCTACCAAGGATGAGGGCTGCTAAGGCTGCCAGCCAAGTATCCGTGGTATTGGCGAAATCCATTAAGCTGAACCATATGCGTATGGCAAATAAAAGTGATTCGGAGCACTGATACTTGTCGATAGTGATGGCGACCTGCAGCAAATCTCTAGGGCTAAGCACATCTTGAACCTTCTTATTGCATCCGTGGATAACATCGAGCACACTTTCCAAAGCACGAGCTTTGTCTTCTGGAAGTGGAATAGTAGCTGATCCTACCTCACTCAGTTGCTGCCCTTCCTTGAAATTGAGTTGAAGCATTGACCTAAACACCGGAGAAGCAAGGCGGAGGAATGGCGGAAAGGCTCTTAATCTTGTGCCACTAGGACCAATAATAAGAATGACGTCGCCATCGGCCGCGATATCGGTTGTCGCATCTTGCACATCGTCAGCAACCATACTAACGGCAAGAGGAATCCAATAAGGCAGAAATATCAAAAGCAACTCTTTTCACGTTTTGATGACGTCCAGTAGCGGCTGGAGATGTTCTTTTGTGGTAGCAACATGTCTGGCCGCCCAACAAACGTTCTCTGCCGTGTCGAGCGCCACACACTCGCCCCATGGAACTTTACTTGGCATAGGCTAGATAGCTTCAGGCAGGCCTCCAAGTCGCATTTCAAGGAACGTTTTGTTTGGAGGGATACTGTTGACGCCTGAGCGCGAATGGTGTGAATTTCCCATGCCCAATATGTGATGCGTCAAGCTATTCTACAATGAATGGATACTCAGCCGACCCATCCTGCTTCCTCTCTCCGCCCACGTTCTCCGTGCGCATTCTTTTCTTACGTCCTCTTCCGCGATGCCTCCTTCCCCTGCCTCGGTTCTCACATTCTTCTTCGATACGCGACCTAACTAAAAGCCGCTTCATCAGGCGCGTCTCCAAGTCCTTCACCTAGCTATCGCGCGTACCCTCGATGACATAGTCAACCATGCGACCCCATGAATGCAGGGAGGGCTTTGATAAGTTCATGTAGATCACTGTTACGTTAGCCTTCTGAACTACACGTGCGAACGTACAAGCTAACTTCCTCGGACCAGAGACACGCAGACTTGTGCCAAGCACGAGAAGCATGTCCGGACTGGCCGTCAAGTCGCTTTCGATAATCTCCGCAATTGCTTCTCCATTGCTATGATCAGCACCCAGTAGCGCGATGTCTGGCACGAGATACCCTATTGAGGTCGGTTGTAGGCATTTGTTTATCCTTTCCTGGCGTGAGAGGCGACATTGGGGACAAGGGAGGTCATCTCCGCTATGTATCAGCGCCAAATGGTCATCCCAGTCGACCGCTGTGCGACAAATCTGGCACCGCAAGTGACGTAAAGAGCCGTGAAGCGGGACGCAGTCAGCATGAGGGTCGATGTCCGCGTGTAAGCCAGCTTTGACCTCTAGCATATCGATGTTCTGGGTGTAACATCGGAGCAGCTGGCCGTTGTCTCGTAAGGTATGAATGAATCGGTGCGTCGCCGTCGGTACTGCTTGAATTGCTCGCTGACGAAGCTCCAGGGCGACCGACAGTAGCCTGGACACCTGCTCAGGGTGCCTCAGAGCATGGCTAGAGAAGATTTCACCCTTCCCATAGAGTCCTGTCCCTGATCGAAAGTCCTATACTTGTTAAAAAAGGATGATCAGCGCGGAATATTGTCAACGTACCGGGACGTTCGCTGCTGTGCTAACACCGGCGCCTGTGATCACCACCACCTTTTTGGCTAAGCTGAGAGCAGAAGCAATGCTTTGCAAGCCATGGTCGGAGTCTGAATGAACCTGAAGCACCTTCGGACTCATGGTGGCCAGTCTTGGGAGATATAGACGCGTGGATGTGCGCACTCTGTGCTGGCCGGGCAAGATGAGGAAGAAGTTGTAGACGAAGGGGTCCGGGGGCCACAGCCATGTTTATACTCAATGGTGAGCAGCAATATCCAATCAGCTGCCATGCTGGAAGCTTATCAGGGGCTGACTCTGGGTCTCGAGGGGACATTCTGCCTTGCGCCGCGTTACGGTAGCAGCGGCCAACGGCATCCGTCTCGAATGTGTATTATAGGGTGTCTGCGTATCAAAAGGGGATGGCTATTTGGCTTGCGGCTGGTGCCATGGGGCCTCCATCGGGAAAAACATAAAGGGGCTGGGTGTTCTCCTTGAGGGGCTATCATCTCTCACAGTACCATTAACAGTTTCCAGTGCCTATTAAGATCTCTCATCCATCGCAGGAAACAATGACGCACTTCACTGATATAACCTCGGAAGATGCTATTATGTAAGACCGTTCGGAATACTCGAACTCGACAGATCATCCACCGAATGATTTGGCCCAAGATCACAATACGCCTCAGCTCTCACAATGTTGTAGGTTCGAATCCCCTTACGGCCTTTGTCCAAGAGGCGACAAGATGAAGACTGGCACCTGGAAAGTCAAACAACCAGGATCGTGGAAGGATATCATCCAGAACGCTGGGCGTTCCTTCACCAGGAGATGAAAGATGAAAGGCCGCAAGAAAGCTGGACACCGGCAACGAAGTCTGTCAGGCGTTCAAGTTGCCACCAGTGTTGCCGATCATCACTGCGGCAAAATGCTATATGCTGACCGCCCTTTTCGAGTTGAGGACTTCCAGCGAGCATTCTACGGTCATCAACTTGATGGACCCCAGCATTTGGCCATCGATCGGGAAGCCAACCTCAATGCAACGGCGCTGAAGTTGTGGAGAATTGCCCCGGCACGGGCGGTTCAACATCATGAATGACTGCATTAGAAGCTTATATAGGTGGAAGGCTTTCGTACAATGAGTCTGCAGACACGAACCATACTTTAACATTTTGCCATA
The DNA here is from genome assembly GCA_001008035.1 of Atkinsonella texensis. NCBI lineage: Eukaryota > Fungi > Ascomycota > Sordariomycetes > Hypocreales > Clavicipitaceae > Atkinsonella > Atkinsonella texensis. Next base: position 114,780 of record KQ061733.1, on the reverse strand, counting down.
TCTGTTACTCAAGCCGATGAACTGTATTTTGGGAAGCCCTGCATGATTGTTGTTGAAGAGTTGCAGTACCGAGTGAGCTTTTTGATCAGGTTTATAGCAGTGAATGAGACTTTGTATTAGTCATGAGATATTATGAGACATGCCCCCGGCGGTAATCTCATCGGCATTGTGTAACTCCCGACACCATTGCCTTGCTCTCGTCGACCTACCTCACATTCTCATGACCACCTTCGAGGGCAATGCAAGAAAATATTTGATATAGAATCTGTTTAGGCCTGCACCGATCTAAGCGCCATCTCTATGAGTGGGTAGGCGCTGAGTACAACCGAACATTAAGAGCCTGTCTCCTGCAATGAAGCTATAGAATGTATGATAACGCTTCTGCCCTTTGGCAATCTCTGAGCTAGATTCCCTCTCTCATAGAGCTTTGCGGCCTTTTAGCAGACATGCGCGAAGGTCTTCCCTCTTTTACATGTGGCGCAGATCGCAATGATTGGGTGGTATCATGCCGCTCCAGAAGCTGCGCCATCTGATGTCTGAGAACAATAAGTTCCCCCCTTCCTTTCTGAACAGTAGCCGGCCGATCGCCCTCGGACACCCATCTCTGTATGTTGGCTATTAATTTTTGGATCTTGCGATATTTGATGGAAACGGCGTTGCAAAGTCGGCATGGTGCTCGGATGTAGTTGATGTCGTGAATTCGTCTTCGGCCACATGTTTCGCCACTGCGGTATTCTTTGGGACATTGATGGCTGAACTTTGTCCACCTCCAGGCACTGCAACTCCAGACGTCTTGGTTATAGAAGCACATGATGATTGAAAATAGCTTGGTGGAACCCAGAGGAAGTGCTGTGCTGTGGTCTCTTTTTATTGCGTTCTCACCCGTGCCGCCCGCGCAACCCAGTAAGCGCCGCGAAATGCGACGCTGGCCTGTGATTTGTTACCGACACAACGGAACGCCAATAATGAGCTACAATGCGGCTCTTCCTCTGTGGTGTGAGGCATTTTTGCTTGACAACCAAGGTTGCTGTGTACGTTCTTTTCGGGGGGTAGGGACAAAGAAAATGGAGTGCTTGAGGAGAGTGGTTCTGAGCACGGCTGTGACTGGTTGCGGCTCGACGCCGGTCCCTCTGTTCCAACTACTGCGGCTTTGATGTTACCATATCAGCTTCTATCTGGCTCAGGGTCGGACCAGCGTCGGGCTAACGTCCCATCACAAGGTTCTACGCGAGTTACACTCTTGTGATGAGCTGCACGCTATATGCGGGAACCCGGTGCGTTGGAATTTTGACAGTGGGATCCTGCGCCTCGACAGGAACACATAACCCTAACCCTATTACTGGTGGAGGTACGTACCCAAAGTTTGTGGCGGCTTCCCTACCACCATGGTCCGAATAGTCAGTCAGCCTGGCTACTGGGCTGCAGCTGGCCTTGGTGGCCGCGTTCCTGGCTCTAGGCCTCATAGGCGAATACTCTTATGTAGAGCAAATCGGTCCACAGGTAGGCATCAATTTCTGATCACAATACTTTTATATTCGAATATGGAGCTGATAGGAATCATCCAGGTGCCTCTTTCTGCATTTATGTATGACCCATTTGTGGGAAGAGGCCATGACCCAGCCGTCGTGAAGCAGCTCGATCGTGTCTTTCGAAGGACACGATGCGCCCCAGGGAAGCCAAGCAACCACATTGAAGGAGCGATCGACAGGGAGACAATCAGGGTCATCTTGTCCAAATTGCAGATCTCTCCAACAACTTTGCAGAAGACAATTGTTGATGGCAAGCATCCGAGAGTCCGGCTTTCCCCTTGCATTCTGTGTATTGGTGGTAAGCAGAGAATCGCAGCTGCTAAAGCCAGGTATGGAGAGAAATATTGGTGGACTGTGAGGCTGTTCTACTGCAAAGATGGTGAGTATAGGGGACGACGTTCACTGAACCGCAAACACTGACACTAGACCAGGCTTCAAGCGCGATCTCACCAACGCGAGAGCTCTGGCGTCTTCGCACCAAACAGCGAAATCGGACGGGGAAATTTATCGGCACCTCCGGCTAGCCCAACGCACGAATCGTCAGGCTGATGCACAGGCACTACGACTGCAGCTTTCACCTTGCAAAGAGAAGATTCTCAACCAGCTCCTTCGGCGACAACCTCCGAAAGGTTGCAAGGAGACTATTGTAGACGCGCTCGATTCCCTGCTACGATATCCTGGTGTGTGGGAGGGCCTTGACCTGGGAAACCGGCACAGGTATCTATCGTTACATTGGGACCAGCCGATCATCCACTTCATACGACACCACCTCCGTCCAACTCTCGATCGCATCGTGGCAGGCGTTGCCGAAGCACATCAATATTTTGATGTGAGAACTGTTCGCAAGCTTGCTCTGCGCTGTCCGCAAAACCCAGGCGACGCTAAGTTTATTCAAAAGAGCATGAGGGATGCGGACCTGTTTCACGGCCTAGCAGACCCGGTCGGACGGCGCCAAATACTGGATAACATCATGTCGATAGAGGGGATCATCCCGAGCCTCAAGACATTGCATGAGAACATGAAGTACTTTGCGATTGGCGCAAAGATTTTGAGACAACACCTTTTTCCAGAGAACAAAGTGAAGGACCAAACCCTGGGCTTCTTGGAACGGCTGGATTGGAGCCCGCCATCAGAAGCACAAATCGACATCAGCAGCAGCAACTACGTTGTCATCGACTGCCTCGATCTACAGTTAGCGATGAAGGCGTTATTCTTGTACGCGATCAAGGTGTTTCCATACGTCTCGACTGAGCGGCCGAAGAAGGACGTTCGCGGGGAGAAGGCGATGGAACCAACTGTCAACGATGGCTTCGTTTATATGCTCCGCAGACAAGCTCGACGTCTCGGCTTCTCTTCGCCAAAGATCGAACAGGGGCTGGCCACGAAACAACCCATATGCTGCAAACAGTACACCTTATCCAATGTTCAAGTCGGCACAAGTTGGAGGTGTGGTAAAACAGGGCTTCGCGCTTTTCTTGACCTCTACAGCAATGCCTTCCTCCCTGTTCTGGGTGTGGCAAACGGAAAAAGAGGTCTCAGTCCTACCTTTGTCTTGAAAGATTTCCTAGACGCCTTTTTTGGTCCTGACGTCTTCGCAGACCACACCTTCCTGGAAAAAGCTGGAATCTGTGGACCTAACCCGGGATCGATAGCTCAAGGAGGGACTGCGGAAGTAAACATGACGGATGCCCCCCAACCTGGCTTACCCACACAGCAACGAAATACATTGGTCAAGCGGAAGAGACCAGGTCCGTCCAGGGCAACTCGCCTCAGAATGGCCAGTGGTTGGCAGCCGTACAGCAAAGAACGACCGTTAGAAGGAAGGCGGGCGTCGCATTCAAACACCTCAAAATCCAAGAGTACCCTAGATGCAGCTCACCGAACACTCAGAAGAGCAGAGATACCAGTCGATGTTCCGAGCTCACCAATAGAACTAGCGAACCTCGGTGCGCCACAACGTTCACCAGTTGCCCCTCCGGAAGCAGCACTCAATGCGAGTATGGAGGTTAAAATCTCACCCCGCAACAGTCAAGCAAACAGTGCAAAAGCATCAACAGGTCCCTCGAGGACATCCCGTCCTAGAAGAACTCAGGGCTGGCAGCCTTACACCCGAGAACGAGCCTTGAAGGGGAGGCGGTTACTGCCTCGGAGTATACCTTCAAAGCTCACAGTAGATGCAGCTCAAGGTATGGCACAAGAAGCTGGGGCCTCGGTTGATGTGACTGACTTAGACGCACCACAACGCTCTCCAGTCGCTCCGCCAGAAGTAGAGCCCAACGCAGGCGCTGAGGTTGACTTCCCAAACGACATCATTCGTGCAGCCACTACGAAGGTTTCTCGGCGAATGAGGCCTTCAGTGCGTTTCCGACTTGGCCGCCCATCAAGCAGAATCGCGGATCAACGGAGGAAGAAGAAACAGCTGGCAACCTCAAGGGCCCCTGCTCCCGATGCATCGAGCCAGACCTGATCACACACCTCTTCCGACAACCTTGATTTAAAAGCCGTCACATCAGCAACCCCAACTACACGAACGGAATCCAGTCAAACTCCACTTTCCCCATCACATCTTCCTTCTACTAACACTCATCTGCTGGAATGCACAGAAGCGGCCGAAAGTCAAGGAGCGCAGTCTGACCACGCTCTCCCTGCTCAATCACACGTATCCTCTGCCGAAACCGGCCCGGCATCAAGCCCAGCCGTGGCCAAGAAGAGGAAAATAAATCTCACACAAGCTGATGCAGTTTCATCTCTGAGAGAATTCATCTCCGGCAAAGAGAGGACATATGAGCGTCCATCCAAGCGACGGAAGGATCAGCACATTCCTACTTCTCAACCCGAGGTCCCTGTCGCCGACACAAGTCCAATGGCAAGGCCAGCTCGGGTTTTCAAAAGACATAGAAACGGTGGACAAAGTGAGTTAGTGGAAGTCATCTCCAGCAGAGAAAGGACAGATGAACCGCCATCCAAGCGATTCAAGGACCAGCACACCTTGTCAATGACAAAAGTCGGACCAAAGGATGCGACGGCTCCGCAAGGGGAGACGACTACGATAGAATCGCAGGAAGTTGTGTCTGGTGATGCCTCCGTCGAGCCTGTGCTTCGGCTGAGATCGCCCGTCCACGGGCCGGAGAGCAGTCCTGGGTCCCCAGCAGGCCGAGTCGGTGGGGAGCTTCAAAGAAGCGTGGAGCAGGAAAATTTCCAAGGCTCTCCGGATGTAGCAAATTCGCTGGATGAGCCGATCGCACCCACGGCGCATAATCTTGGTCTTGATTCTGCGGAGCAGGAGCCTGACCATGAGTTCTACGAAGTAGAGACCTTTGCGGAAACAAGGACGAAGTCACCTGGCTTAACCTACAACGGCGATGACTGGGGAACATCACACCGGTCACCTGTTGCTACTCCTGAGTCAGAGCAATAGTATCAAGAAGCTCTTGAATGTCATCACTTCTCTTGCTTTTTCATGGGGTGTATCTGATCGCTGTTGCACGCTTGACATCTCGTGTAAACTGTAGTCTGACTTGTCCTCAGATTGGCGTTGGGGGCACCCAGTGACCGCGCACCCCGCTTTGGCCCTTTCATATCAGCACAACTTATTGTCGTCAACAGTGTTGGCCGCAGGCTTCAGTGCGCCAATGGGAAGTTTCCCTTACCAGATCTATTTTGGTCGGCCACCTCAGCCTTGAACGCAAACTGCGAATATTGAGTCAGAATGAGTCTATTTTGGGTGAGGAGCTATACATTAATTGCGCTTGAATATATAACGTCTCATAAACTGCAAGATGTCAATAAATTGGAGCTTATATTTCGTCGAGATAAACAACAGTGCTCTACAGCATGAAGCTCTCGACAGTGCCCATCATCGCCTCCGCCGCGATTTTCAACAATATGACTGCGCGGTAGTCTGATACTGAGGTGCAGCCACAGTCCCAGCCATCCCTACGTGGCAGAATCTGTGCTAAACTCGGTCTCCTGCGCCGAGTCATTCAGAGAGAGCGCCGAAGCTGAGGCCGTCATGCATTACACATACTTAATTTAGCTGAGAGCGAGTCCATCAAGGTGTGAAGGAGAAGATGTATTCGCACCACCGCCTGATCCAGTCAGTGTCGGAGGCGCTGTTGAACCAACTACGCATAAGAGTGGCAGAAGACGAAAGAAAATAGCAAAAATATGCAAGACTCTGACCAGCGAACCTTCTCTATCACTGCCATGTGCTTCTTGGGCACATCCAATAAGACGTCGCTATTGTCTCCTCAGCCGCTTTGGTCGCGGGTGACCTTCACCAGGAGCCTCACTTCCATCGTCATGGAGTAGACCGATTGACCTCTTCTTTCGAGCAGCCGGTCTCTTCAGAGTGCGACACTGCTCCATCTGGTCGATGGGAGTCGATCTCTTTCCAGTGGAGTTCCATGAGAGGGTCTCGTCTGTCCATACAAGCAGATCCGCAGGACTTGAAGCACGGCGTTCCTTCGGTGTTGTGAATTCTTCCATGTCAGACAGCTCCTCTTCCACCTCGCTGCGAGGTTCGTTTAGCAGCTTTTGCAGCTCAGGGTCCCATATGCCAAGCTCATCGGGAATAGACCTCGGCCAGGGTGTCGGCGGCCGAAAGATATCCTTGGACAGTTCGGTATGATCGTCCTCCTCGTCCTCCTCGCTCTCCTCTTCCCCAAAATCATCACAATAGTACTCGTCTTCATCGTCATCTTCGTCTTCGTCTTCATCGTCATCTTTGTCTTCGTCTTCATCGTCATCTTCGTCTTCGTCTTCATCGTCATCTTCGTCTTCGTCTTCATCTTCATCTTCATCTTCACCTTCGTCTTCTTCTTCGTCTTCATCTTCATTTTCGTCCCCATCCTCATCCTCATCTTCTTCTGCTTCTGTGGTGTCATCAACTTCGTAGTCTGACAGGGCCAGACAGTCGGCTGCATGATTGTGCAGGGTATCCGACCATTTTCCATGCTCTAGCACTTGTCCAGCGTTGCCGCCACCGTCCTCATGGCCGGCATTAAGAACGAGCTGCTCAGACAGATGAACTGATGGTATGCCCGGGAGGGCTCCTGGAAGATCTGGAGGACCCAAGCTACCAATGTTGGCCCTGTGTGGGACGATGTCGGTGCATATAAGCAAGGATTCAATGGACCGCCGATCCCACATGAGACGTCCAGTCTGATCGAAAGCGTCTTTTTCATCAATGACTGCATCCCAAGCCTGGAGAATGGCTAACAGATGCTGTTTCATCCCAATATAGAATTTACGCCCAAGTGGCAGACGCTCCACGTAAGCAGCCTCAATCTCTGTGTTGTCTTGCAGCAAGCGTTCAGTGATGAGGGAACGCTTTTGTGAGGTCAAGGTTGGCACGACACCTGCCGATGTCCCGATCTCGATCGAAAGTTGTTGCTTGACCCAGTGGCCGAATTGAACAATTTCGGGGCTGAGCTGTTGCGAGTTGCCCTGCGGGTTGTAAAGAGTCATCGTGCTGGCGGGTTGAAGGTTGCGAAGTAAAAGTCGAGTTACACACTGAACAATAGCAAGCTATGCTGGGGTCAGGCAATTACATGGGAAACAGTAACACATCTCTTGGTTTTGTATTCGAAGTCGTGACCGTGGAACCAGGTCCTTGTCGCCTGCTATTAAGCCCATACCCAGGCTGCAGACAGTATGCCAGGCTGGCTCTTGTACGTGAAATGCCACCCTGGGAGCGTCTGCCATGATCTTCTGCTAGGTGGCCCGCAATGAGGGGAGGCGCGTACCCGCAGCAGCAAAAGCTTGCGATAAACGGTAGGCTGTGGTGCTTGCGACATTGTCCAGGTATGGGTTAAGCCAAACGGTTGTCCTTACACCTGTTTGTCTGTGGTACCTTTCACCTTTGCCCTTCCGAATGTACCGGACGGCAATACGCTTCGGCTGTGGCAGCCTGAGTAGGAGCGATACGTCTTCTACCCCCAAGCGTTCATTAGAACCCCAAAGTGAACAATTTTCATGGCACGGGTGCCGTCCAATTTTTGGCATTGCTTTCTCGTCCAACATCAGAGGAGGGGTTTGTCACTTTAGTCATGACATATCGTTAGGACAGTCCCGTCTCCTGTGCGATTTCCAGCAAGCACTGCCATCCACCTACAACCCCCGACGTGCACAATAAGTGAAGAGGATCGAATCGGCAGCCCATCCACGATCCCCGTGACTTCTGGCGCCAAAGGTTACGGCTATTCGCGTTTATTAATGTAACAGGCTGTGTCCAACGGGGGTGGATCGCAGTGCCGCATTGCAGGATGCAGGGTCCATGGTCCGGTTTCTCGGCCAGATTTGATGAATGGCACCATAATAGAAACTTTTTCCGAAGCTAACGCATGTAGGTGCTACGATCTTGGTTAACTTGAGATGCAAAGACGCGTTCAAAGCATGGTGGGGTTCGATTATGGACGACTAAGATCAGAATTCTCATGGACGACACCTCAATTGAGCTACGCACAGCTAAAGCGGGACATGGGCATTGCTGTTCCCTTGACTAGAACCATGTGGCATGACAGTGACTGAAAACACTCGACGAAGCTACCCAGTCCGTTCATCAATCTGTTCCTCACAGTCCGATTCCGTAGCAAAACTAGCAGCTGCTTCCTTGGCCAAAGAGATGCAAAAGGCTAAGCAATCTATCGCGCAGCTGTCAAGGTCGTTGTAATCAGTGTTGTAATCGTTCGAGTAACTGTAAGAAGACTTCCAGCGATAGCCGGAGGCGTCACACGGGGAGCACTGCTGATCTTGGCAAATCCGCCGTCGGAAGCCGCCCCTTCTTCCGTCAGAGTGGAGGATGGTGAGTCGGACCGGGTCTCGGGACTAGCTATGCTCTCAGCAATGGTGGTTCTTCTTTTTGGAGTCACTTCTGGAGTCAGTGTTGGTGGCGTTATTGCTGTTGCTACTTGCTCCGGCCGGTGTCATTGGGGGTTGGTTGGAGTCTCGGTCGCCGTCGGGGGTTGCAACAAGTGTCGATCGCTCTGAGGTGGGGCTCGCTGGCATGTGTGGCGGAGTGCCAGTGCTGTTGGACCTTTGGTGGCTGGCAGATGGTACGTCATCGTCGCAGTTTCGAAACGACTGGCAATCAACGCTGCCGTCTATCAAAGCCGGTAGCGCGGAATCACCACTTCCCTCTGAGATGACAGCGCGTAAGCAAGCCCGGGTGTATGTGCCACAAGGCCTTTTTTAGAAAGTTAGTAAATGATGCCAAGAGCTCATGGACGATACCGTGGGCCGACCAAGTTATGAATGCATCCCCATTTGGCACCCCAGGGGGCCCAGGGGGGACGACAAAACTGGCGTTCTCACCCCCGGACTGACAAGATCCAGCGCCATATGGGTACGTGATTGGTGCGAAGGCGGGGTTGGTGAAATAGATAGCCGCTCGGCAGTCCGCCGCGATGGTGGGGTCGTGGTTCCTGCAATGCAACGAACGATGTTGGTCAGGTCTGCAGAGCACAAGGTTGGGGTTTTCAACGAACGTGGCTTGGACGATGGATTCACCAGCTACCAACAGCAATGGTGGCTCAGTGATGCACAGGGTGGGAAGATTCCCAAGTGCATTTACCGCTCCGGCTAAACCTGGAAGCAGTATGTTCAGGATCATAGTGGTCAGCAGGGTTGGTAACCACTTTTAGATCACCAGGTTCGTTAAGCTGAGGGACGGTCGATAAGGAGCCCTGTGATGGCAAGACTTCAATGCAGTTCGTCTTGTTTGATAGTCCAAGCAAAGTCTTTGGGAACCATAAACCCGGCACCTTTTCCCGCCCATCGGCTCCGAGACGACACAGTAACCAGCGTGCAGGCATCAAACATCATGGCGCAGACATCCAACTTGCCAAATCCAGAAGATTTTTTCATGTCGGAGTGGCCAGCGACCTGGGGTGCCGACCACCAGCCCATGGGTCCTTTCGATGCGCCGCCAGGATCCGGGCTGGTCGCAGATGTTACACCAATGCTCAGCAACACTCCCGACATCACTGCCACCAATGACATTAGGAGGTAAGTTTCACCCGCTACGTACGTGAGCGCCGGCTGATGTATTCCAGCCTCCACATCATGATCTGTTGTCGGCTCGACAAGATTGAGAGCTCTCTTGCACGAATCGATGGTGAGACAGCTCACACGCGAGACAATATAGAGAAAACAGTGGAGGTGGGCAATCAGATCAAGGATATGATCGATGCCTTGAGGAAAAGCCTGGGGGTATTCTCCAAAACTTTGTTTTCTTATCTTCGGGGAGACGATGGTGCAGATGCAAAGACGTTTGGCTCTGGCTGAATACGGTGCGGAATAAGCTTTGCTGTAAGCTTGTACACATGGCGCATGGCATCTAGATGGGATCAACTGTACGGCGTCTGGTACGTAGTCCATTTATGTATATCTGGTAAATCTTCAATTTGCATAACCTGCCGATTTCCGTCACATAATTCCTGATGCTCAAGGACTCGACTGAAATACCTCTACCTGGAGTTTATTCCAACAGCAGTCGTGTTTTAACAACCCGCCCCGAACACGGGCTTTCTGCTTCCCAGTCACACCGAAGTCCAGCTCAGGTGATCTGAAGGCCCGAATAGTACATGCAAGGACACATTCATCTTCCTAGCGGCACCGCCATTTGAAGAACAAGATGCCGCACAATATCATCATAACCAAAGCGACACCTAGGCAATACACCAGGTTTCCATAAGTGACTGTCAGCGCATCTAAACTTCTCAGTGTAGAAGGGATTGCAAGGGTCGGGATTGCCGCTACAAGCAATGGGACCAGTGCAAGAAGGAAGATCACAACCTCGACCATGAGGCGCAGGCCTGGAATGACTTGTAGTAGGGCCATACCAACGAAGAACGGGAAAATGAAGACCACTGTCAATGCCAAGGCGCCTATCAGCGCGCAAATCAAACAGATGCGGACGTTGATGGCCAACACATTGCTGAGTATGGGGGAATCGATGTCTAGGAAGTCGTTGATTGGTGCAGGGAAGAGATCCGAAACTTGTGAAGGAGCCCTCCGACAGCTCGTAGAGTCACTGCCTCTGGTGTAACAGAGGCGGTCCTAGCCTAGCGTAACTTTGAGGGATTGTCCCTCAAGTAGAGGGTCCAGAATTGCAGTTGCTTCGGCTGTGAGCTTTGAGACCCGCGTGGCAAGACCAAGGACGACATCGCCGACCTTGTCTGGAATGTCTGTACCGGTTACTTGACTTGCGGCATCGGAAACCTTGCTCTTGAGTTTCGAACCGAGCTCATCGGGACCTGGAAAATCCAAGGACCTTGTACTTCGAGGTTTAAGGCCTGGAAATTCCAAAGAGACCTTGACCATCCCGTCGCTTCGTAGCCCGTCGTGTAAACTATAGGCTAGTAAAATGATGCTGATGACCAGCAGGGTCGACGTAATGAGGAGTCTCAACATAGTCAAGACAGAATGCAAAAGCCGTAGTGAGATATGCTTTCTTGTCAATGAAAGCCTTTTGGTGCAATGGGGCCTACAGTTGCAAACGAATATAAATAGCTAGCTTACATGGCCAGGACACAGAAGCCTGGCTCCTGGGTCAACCCCGGCTCTCGGTATCTCCCAGTCGCGGTTGATAAATGGGCCCGGTGTAAACGCCTTCGGTGGTCTTCTACAAAACAGAATATGGATCAACTACCTCTATCTAGCTGGAGCTACACCAGCGGTCAAGCAACTCGGCTGCCAACCAAGTCGCAGACCAACTTCCACGACTCTTTGAAGGAAGCCATATTCGCCCTGACTTCCTGGTGTCGGAGTCTCTGGTGCGACCTCATGCTGAGGTTAAGAGCCAGCACTTCTCAGAGGTCAGATGTCCGCCAAAAGCCTCTATCCATCAGGATTGTGCGAGGTGGACAACCTGACATTATGGAAAAACCACTTCCTTTACCACCGACATCTGCGGAACTTGGATTCCTGCCACAAGCCCCGCCACCACTGGCACAGAGACAATATCTTGACCACCCTGTTCGAAAGATGAGGCTTAGACCTCTCACTTGGTCAGAAACACAGATTAACAACCTGCAAGAGGAGAATCGGAAACTGCAGAGCGAGATTGTTAGCCAGAAAAGGGTCAAAGTTGATAAAGATCACATCATCACCATGCTAAGGCAGCTCAATTCCCGGGCAAATCGAGAGCTCAATCGTCAAAATGAGGCCTTGGCGGAGCTTGCTAATATGGCTGTGGCTATTCAAAGCCGTAATGAGGTGCCTTACATCCGGCGGCCCTCGAGAAAGTCCCCAAGCCTGGATCATGGTGCCCTGGATGAGGTCATACAAATATACAGCAACTTACAGCCTGGCGACTGGCAATCGGATACAGTCCAGAGCCTTGGGTCGACATACACACAATACCAAGAACATATGCCTGACGATCATGCACATAATCCCCGTGGCCATCACCTCACACCAACATGATGCTCTCGGGCCCTCCCCATGCATACTTCATATCACGATTTCGGGAAACTTTCACAAACATGTCGCATCACAAGTACCGACACAGGTGCGTACGATGTAAGAGAAGTCGTTCCAGCACCTTTCATCGCCAGTTCCCAGCGGGACCAGGATATCCTACTGTCAAAGGAGTCTGTCGCCGATGTCGTGGATCCGATGAAATGCCCCAAGTCCACATACACCATCACCACTGGTACATTCTGGAAGAGCCTACCGACAACCAGAACCTAGAACCGGCAGAGCCGCTCCACTCCTCCCTGGGAAAGGAGGACTCATTTCAGCGAGACTCTCAGTGCGGCCATCCAGAGCAATCAGAGCTTCCAGCATCCCCGCCACCCTACCCGCGTCTTCCATCAGGGAGGGCAGAGCTTGCTGATGGTCCCAGTCCCAGGCCACAGGAGCGTGTCGTTGGCCACGATGCAGTACGCTCACCACCTCCGCCACCAAACCTACAGACGTTTTTCTCAGATGCGTCATTGAGGGTGGCAACACGGCATTTTAATTCCAGGTTGGGTGGGACCCCCATTCTGGTCAATCTGGTCAACTGGGTCAACCACTCGTCGGCAGATCTGCGTCGTATCAGAAGAAGCGCAAGAGAATCCCTGGGACTTCTCGGTTGCAAATTCATCCGGCGGAAGATGGACGTCAGAAGAGGAGGAAACTGTGCGCGGGATGAGACAGTCTGGCAGATCTTGGACCGAGATCCAGCGCGCCCGTCCACCCTTCTGAGGGCACGATCCAGATCCGGTACTCGATGAAGCTTAAGGGTTGACCCAGTCAAGTGTATGGTGACAGGATGGACATATAATGCAGTATAAGATCGAGATCTAAATCATAGAGATTGCTTTGCAAATCTGCAATCCATTCGTGCGTATGTAGACGAACGAGCGTCCCAGCATGTCCGTTGCACCTTTAGACAAAACACCAGCCCCTTCGTCAGCACCGCTTCGAACATGAATATGAAGAGATGTGAGGATCAATCCTCAGGCTGCTGGCCATACACAACATAGCTAAAACGAAGTTAGTGTCTGGGATGTGTAGGTTTACAAGTAATCTCACATTGGCCAGTATGCATGAATGGAAGGGGTCCTTCATCTCGCTGCGAACTTGGGCCAAAAGAACTTCTAGCTCTTCAGTCGACCAACCAAGAATGCGGGTGTATACGGCAGAGCTTAGCCCGTGTAGACCAGACGTGATGTTCTCAAGGTTCCACATGCCTGTGACGATGAGCAGGGGAAGTGGTGAAATCCATGAGAGAGAGAAGATACATACCCAATTCCTTATACTTCGGATCCTTAGGCCACTTGTTCTGAGGCAATTTGAACATGACTTGTGTGATCTTTTGGAATCCTGTCGCCTTCAGCTGCTCTCGATAAGCCATGGCACTGTCGAAGGGCCGGCCAATCTTGGTGGTACCATCCAGTAACTGGGCGGCCCATTTGTGTGTAGCCGAGTCCTCGTAGAGTGCCATCATCGCTAGTGATCGGGCAGATGTCAGCAACTTTAATCCATCCGCCTGGAGCGAGGTTTTCATATGCCCTCTTGAAAAGAAGGGGCCAGTCGGCCAGGGCGGCGGTCATCATGCGGCTGTATATGAAGTCAAATTTGACATTGAATGTCCAAGGTGGCTCAATGTTGTCGACCTGGAAGCAGACATTCGGAGGCACAAATGCGCTTTGAATGGGACTGAGATCGACCCCAATGACCGAAGCTGCAGGAAACTTATCTGCGAAGTTGATGGCCGAGATGCCGGTTCCGGTTCCGACATCTAACACATTGCGCACCGCATGGCCGTCGCGACCAGCGGGAGACAGGTATAACCGGTTATCAAAGGTCAAGAGGAAGAGATTGTGTTGAAGGTCGAGACGATCTTGTTCGGCGTCATCGCTGGGCATGACGTATTTGCCATCCTGGAAAGCATGATACGTCCGGCCGTTCTCGACGCGGTACTTGAGAATATTCGAACTGATAGATGCAGTAGAGATGGCAACGTCCTCCCCAAGGGCATAATCTCCGTCGGCAGCATCATCAACATCAAGGGTTGCGGCAGGGTCGGATAGGTCAAGCGCCGACATCGTAAGCAAAGTCTTCCATTTCCCCAGAAAGTCAAGCTCACAAGGCAAGAGACGGAGGGAACACTCCATGGAGCCAACCCCCTCATGTAGCCCCTGACAAACACCATTACGACCTTCCCCTCCTGTTCCGCCTTCAGGGAATCCACACCCAAAGGGCAGTGGGCCTCCCAACGGCACCTTTGAGCGGCTGTCGTCACTGCTCATAAGCGGAACTGTCCCCAGCCAGATGCGAGAGAGAGATTTGCAAAGTCAGCCGTTAAGATTATGGGCGACTGGGGATTCGATGGTGTCGATGTAGACTGGGGATATCCTTCAGATGACCTTGAGGCCTCGAACTTTGTTCTCCTGCTTCAAGCTGTGCGGGAAGAGCTCGATACCTACGCTGAGCAACACGCGCCTGACTATCACTTTCTGCTTTCCATCGCCGCGCCTGCCGGACCGACTCACTATAACAAGCTTGATCTAAAATCGCTTTCAGAGACTGTCGACTCGTTGAATCTTATGGCGTACGATTATGCCGGCTCCTGGGATACGATCAGCGGGCATCAGTCAAACCTGTTCCCCGGGGAGTCCTCAGCATTCTCTACCTCTGCAGCCGTCCAGAATTACATCGCCGCTGGCGTTGACTCGTCCAAGATCATCCTGGGAATGCCCCTGTATGGAGCAAGATTTAGGGCGAACGGCAACAAAGCCTAGCATTTAGGCCCTGACATAATCACGTTAGGCCTCGCGGGCCTGATGGACACATATACGATTTGGGAGAGCAGATCGCAGCCAATGGCTCAATTGATCTCATTACCGGAAAGAGTTGTGCCGCAAACGATCGTCCGTGTCCAAGGAATCAGCCCGTCGCGCACCAAATAAGACTAAGCACCCGGGGAGATTGTAGGTACGCAGTTCTTAACACACAAAGCCTGAGCTCTGATAAAGCCTTAACGCAAATGAACACTGATAGAAACCCGCAATCTACAGAAGGCAAACAGCAAATACGGACAAAGGGTGCGGGGCTGGTGGTCGAAGTTATTGTGATTGGAGAAATCAGACGGCTGGATCAACGTCAAGCCGCATAGCTGCGGTTTGGACAACGTTTGCAACCTGAGGAGGAACACAGCTCAGTTCTGCGCCTTTCGACATCCCTAGCAACCACGACGAGTGCTACTCGCCCCATGCATCAATAATGGCGTCTCCACCATCACGTCTTTTGATGCCCAAACCAGTGTCGGACTCGCCCATAGCATCATCTTCGCAGTTGTTGGTCCGTCCTCTAAGGCCCAGGAGACCAAATGCAGCAGTTGCTTGCGAGCGTCAGTAACGTGTCTCTCATCTCCGCAGGTCAACTGATTATCGGCAGGATGTCGAGATCTCAAAAGAAAGGTTACTGCGACTATATCATTTGGTAATTAATGCATGATCAGCCGCTGACCTATGTTACAAGTGCAATGGTACCAAACCCTTGTGTGGAACATGTGCCAGGAGCGGCTCTGTTTGTGAATATCTTCGTGTTAGCCGTGGAGACATCCCGCGCGTCCTCCACACGCTCCAACATGGAAGTATGAAGGAGGCTATCGAGATGCTGCATACCATAAGAGCCCCCCGATCTAGCCCTGAGTTTGGTTTTACCGAGTCGCAACTAGCGCCCGCCCCCCTGGAGTCACAGGAGCCAGAGTTGGCCGAACAGACAGCGGATAGTGTACCGGATCTCATAGGGTCTATACTGGCTCAAGGTCATGTTTTCGACCCGGAATCAGTCAAAAGCGGTGCAACACTCCAGGCTCTGACGCTACCGGTCGCTCAGTGGACTGTTGTCAGTGATGAAGACGAGCTGCTAACCCACGTCATCACCCTGTTTTGGACATGAGACAACACAATCACAAGATTCATTGATCGAGGGATGTTTCTCGAGGATCTGTGCTGTGGGGCAGAACGCGTATCTGGTCTCCAGTCTCGAGGTCAGGATCACTTTTGCTCGGAGTTCTTGGTCAACGCCATGTTGGCTGTGTCAACCGTGAGATCCGCGAAGATTGCAGCAAGAATATCTGACGATCACTAACCGATCTCAGCTCTACTCTCTGAACGGTGTCTATCTTTCCGAATTCTTGCCAGATAGCCGCGCCTATGCCGACGAATGCCATCGACTTCTAGAGTCCGATTCTGAGCTACCGTATCTTCCCGCGCTACAGGGGATCGCCCTGTTGTGGGTATACGAGAGCTGTATGGGCAACGATATTGTTGCGAACAATCTTCTCGACCGGTTTTATCTCTCGCACGAAACCTCGGGACTTGTGAATTTCAACGAGACGCCGCTTTTATTGTCATTGGAGACGGAGAGATCATACAAGGCAAGGCATGCAATAATGTTCAGTGCGTGGGGATTTCATTGTTTCGATTAGTGAGCTCCACGCAGCCCTTCTAACTTCGTCGAGCACTTTGCTTGGCCGCTAACCGTGATCAGCTATGCTTGTCTGAATCTAGGACGTCCATTGCGAATTCCAAAGCCTGTTTTCGCTGGCCCCCTTCCTCATACCCATTTGCAAGCTCACGGTATCGACAAACTTGACGATGTATGGTTCGAATATCCGGTAAACGCTCACCGTGAACAGGCCTTTCGTGACGCATCATTCAAACTTCAACGTCGTCTCGCGGAGTTTGCAGCGCAGGTATTTTCTCAGGTCGAAATCAATGCCTGTGCCGCGATGTCCGGTGATACGGACACAATACACATATTCGAGCAGATCACCGTATGGCAAGCCTCGCTTGAGGGCCACTTTGGCAATTCGAGACCGGTGCTTCCCATACATTCATTTCTGAAGTAAGATTTTACCCAGCTGGCGCTTTCTAGGAGGTCGACGCCCTAACACTACACAGAACATCGTCCCATATGCTGATTATCAAACTTCTCCGGTCGTTGATTTCGTCACCTCCCTCTAGTTTCGACGGACAGACTTGGCAAGTTTGTGTATTTGACTGCAGTGAAGCCACCGCATCCGAGGTACAAGCGCATTGCGCTGTGTTTGGGATGCGGAGGGACTACTGGATGGCGCAAGCATGCGGCGTTGCAGCTGGGACAGTTTGTCCACACCTTACACCCGGGACCTCACAAGAACGAACTTTCTTGATGGCATGTAAGCTCCTGCATCAGATGGGAGAAGACATGCCGCTAGCTAAGAATATCCTCGCATCCCTGAAGAATCGAATAAGGCTTGATGGGTATACAGTGCCGTTGGAGGCATTTGAACTGCTGCGCACCAGAGATGTGCAAGAAAGCAGCATGTTTGTATCGAACATAGGAATAAGTAGAAAGTTTTGAACAACAGCCCGTACGGCCACATCGTACGGACCGAGTCGGGCAGCGATGGAAGAGGCTGACTTCGTACTACGAAAGGACTTAGAGAGCTAATTTCTCCCCACCAGGTGGGTCTCTGTTCTGAGCGGGAGTTCTTACCTCGACAGGCTGGGCGTAGCACATCGACATACCAGTTGGTAGAGGTCATCGAAGATGCTGTACTTCAAAGCCTGGTGGCTACCACCATTCATAGTGTTCTCAGGGATCATGTGTGTCTGCCTGTTTCCCTCCTTCCCCGCTTCTTCGTAAGCTCAATTTGTGGATTCCATCTCTGCGGGTGAAAGTCTGGGTTGCCGTAATGAGCAGCATTCCATACGCTGTCCCTGAAAGCACTAGTCTGCAGCAAGGGCTGATTGGATATCCCATTGTAACTGAATTGGACAGGGCTGAAACGAATTGGACAGTCTGTCGTGTCTGGTAGCAGGGTCTGATGCCCTAGGTCAGGCTGTGCGTACAGGCAGCTATTTTCTGTTATTGCCTGGGAATGCCCAGTTGTCAATGACTGGGAAGAATCTGTCGCTATCAACGGCGCGATGTCCCGCTCTGTAAGCATTACTGATGAAGTTCTTGCTTCATGAGCGTCCAGCTGCAGAGCCGGCTGGGCACCAGCTGGACCAAGTGATGGTTCTGTCGTTTGGGGACAAGCGAATAACTGATACTCATGACTGGGTACATCTGCTATAGGACTGACGGAGATCTCTGAGAACTCAGTTAACTTGTCCCTAGCCGTCGTATCGGAGAGGTCGTCACTGCATATCGGACTCGACTGATCGACCTCGAAAGCAGTCTCGCTCCATAAGTTGACGAATATGTTGTGCTGCGTATGACGGTAGAGGATGCCGTAGCATCCCAGCCGACACAATATATAGATAATGGTACCAAAGCTTTCTCTGTCCAGACCATTGGCCTCCACAGGAAAGCGACACTGGATCAATTGTGGTCCTGCGTCGTTACTCAGATGAGCGATCTCGAGGACCAGTCCAGCCGGTTTCAGGAGGACA
Organism: Atkinsonella texensis; assembly: GCA_001008035.1. NCBI lineage: Eukaryota > Fungi > Ascomycota > Sordariomycetes > Hypocreales > Clavicipitaceae > Atkinsonella > Atkinsonella texensis. The sequence goes on along the minus strand of KQ061733.1, from coordinate 96,368 downwards.
TTTGCTAGAGCATCCAGGCCAATGTAATTTATTTCACAATAGTCTGGCTCGATGGTGTCGCAGCAGTAGCCTGCGATATCTTGGCCTTCCGGGATGAAAGGTTCGTATCGCGCCGCATTGGATTGCAAATACGTTGCCGTGATGAGACGAAGGTAGATAATCAGAGAAGTTACCGTCTTTCGATCGTTCCACCACTTCTGAAGCAGCGTAAGCGCAGTGTTGTTGTCCGTTACCAGGATAGCGAGTTGTTGGAGCAAGTCCAAGATACCAGCAGCGGAGTGTTCTATTCGACCGTAGCCGCTTGCTTTACCCAACAACTCATTGTAGCTGGCTAGACGGGCGAGTTCGTCCTCCAATCTCCTGCGGCACCCGAACTCGACAAGTTTCTTGAGGTACGAGAAGCCGATTGCTGCACAATTGCTCCTTGGCCTGAATAGTCTATACGGAACAAAGGCCGATGTGGACTAGGTGTGATGACAAGGCTGCTCGCCAGACGGTTCTCGTGTCAGAGGGTTCTGACAATTGCCATGCCGCGGCGTAAGCACGGAGAAACTTGGGTCACAGAGATAAGAGAAAGCCAAACTATTGACTGACCTCGCCACCCGCAAGTGCCGTCGCTGCGAACAGGGCGGTAATGAGAATACGTGCCATGAAGGGCCTACGAAGTGTCGAACACTGTTGTTAGCTTTGTTCCATTCATCGAGCAATGCAACCCTCCATAGGCACTAATTTCCACGAGAGCTCACGTACGAACGTCTTCCTGGCGTACCCAAGATCGGCTTTCGCGTAGTCTTGTCCGAAACTACAACAAAGGGCTTCGTTCCCAACCAAGAGAGGCTATGAACACGTAAGTGGAACGCAGACCCATGACGGAGGCTTATAAAAGATCTTGGGCAGGAGAAAGCTCCGATTCGCCAACATCCATCTTACGATGTGGCTTCACCAGAGCAGCGGAAAGGCCATGGACAGCTTACATTGTTGGCGTCTGGCTGGTCGTCAACCTCCGACATATTGCGGTCGTAGGAGCAAGGCGAGGTCGGCATTGAGCAATGGTATAGTAACCTTCAGCGTCAAGCAGACGTGGGACGGATAACTTTGACGAGGAGAATTAGCTTGCATCTGCAACCCAAATCGGCCGTTTTTATTGGCGATGGCCTCCGAAAGATGACTTAGGACGGGAAGACTTGAGGCATGTGTGGGTGGGTGGACACAGGGAAAGAGGGTGAGAACAAGGAGAGAGACTTTATACTGTCAAAGCAATGGGGGCCAAGGCTTATCATAAGAATTATACCTTGCAACACATTCTAAAAGGCGTTAGCGTGACGCAGCATGCTGCGGAGCGGCAAAGGGACTTCCGTCTCAGTTCTTTGCGGGTTGACAGATGAAGAGCAAGCTGCCGGTCTATAGCAATGAGATCAGCGAACAGGGAGGAGATGTAGCATTGAGCTCTTCCTCCCTGTTTGAGAATTACTGCTACAGTCGCCTCAATGTATCGATACGTCTGGTCACCTGGGCATATGTGAGACGTGGCGACAGATCGTCTCCTGAAGACCACTGAGTGTATAGCATGTAATAGCAGGGCCCAATTAGATGGCGATGCCGAGCAAGCACGCAGGAACGTTGCAATAGTGTGCCCAGCGAGTCGGACCTCACCAATGATAACCAGTGGAGCACCTCCGGCTAGAGCACAGGGCCACCAATGAGAGACATTCCACATTGTTTTCTTAAAAGCATCCAACGTGACCCTGATGAACATGTCGCGAATTGCACTTCTTTCGGATCCGCATAACCTTTAGTCGTTTTCAATTTGTAGAGCATATGAGCTTCAGTCGGGTTGATCTCTCTACCTCACGCGCATACTTCATTAAGCGGTGGATCATAACGGTCGAACGTGTCGTGTAACGTGTAGCTGGCTTCCTCTTCTTTACCCATTGCGATTCGGCCAGAGATTTCCATGTTGTCTACAGGCCATGCACTTTCGACCCGATCGCTGAGAGTTACAGCAACTAGTAAGGAGCCTCAGCTGGATTTTGGAAACGCAGCGCCCCTCCGCCCCACACATAACAGATACTTCTTTCCCTGCAAGCTATGCTGACGACCCATGTCGATATTCCGCGGCCCCGCCCCATTACCTTTACTGAGAATTGACTTGTAGTCGATAAAGACTAGAGATTGGACGAGATCGGTGTACACGAGGTCATAAGCGGGTGTTAGGTTATTACTTGTCTGGACGTGAGAAGGACGGGCTCAAGGACGTAGAGACACGATCATTAGAGATGTCGCCGCGGGAAGGCTTAGGTTTAGCATCTAATCCCGTTGCCCCGAAGAGGCTTCTCCTCATAGTTGACTCAGTCGCTGTCGCTCCATTCTCGTGCAGTAGTGTAGCAGGAAGTCGAATGACATGGCCAGGACTTTGGCCCGCAATCTTTTTCGCCACCGTCACCAGTGAAAATACCTCCAATCCCTTCCCATCCCCTTCCCATCCTACTCACTCGCCTCATCGCCGATAGCCTGTAATGCATCCGGAGCAGCCAGTCCGTGCCCTCTCCAAGTTGCAGGATGACCATAATCACCATTGGGGTCCAGCACAAGCATGATGCGCGTCGCGAAATGGGCCACCATGTCATTGCTCTGAAGCTAGTAATGGACAGGGGCCAGAGCATGTAAAGGAGTACGAGCGCTTGCAGGATCCCTTCCCACCTGAGCCTCATTTGCGCTATCTGTCCACTCCGCCCATGCGCCTGCTTGTTGGACAGCTTTCCTCAAAATGACGGACCAGCGCAATGACCCGGTGTTAAAAGGCTCGGTTGCTTCGAAGAGGACTACAGAACAGCCTGGCTTCTAGAGACTGACATATCATCCTCCTCAGCCCTCAGCCTGGCTAGAAACATATTCTGTTGTACTCCGTCTTGGCTGAGTTGGTCAACGTTCTACAGTACGTGGGCATCATGATTTAATTTCTCAGTTTGCTCCTGACTTGACAATAGCACCACTACCCCAATACGCTGTGTCTTCACGCACACTCGAACAATACCATGATGTGGACCTGTATTGCCCGCAACTTGTATCGCAGGCATACGTCTCCCTCGAACCGATAAAGCCACTGGATGCCGAGCATTCTGAGTCCAATCCGACGAAATACAGCTCAACGGCGCCATTAGTTTACGATGTCACCGAAGACGCTGCACAAATTCGGGCAGCACCATCCTCACTTCCTATCTGCAACCAGGCTATGTCACACGAATGTCTCATACCGGAGCACAGCATGCAGCCTGCCCTATGCCCTTCCGTTCAACAGGTTAAGCTTAGTAGTGCGTGTACGACGTTGGCTCATGAGAAGGCTGCAGGAAAGCACCCTATGAGTCGCCTCAAGGCTACAGATGTGAACGCGGATACCGCAGTAAGTACCGCTTCCCCCTCAACGGCTATTCTTGTAGAACCAGAAAATATCAACTAATGCCATTTCTTTCGCGCGCATACGTAACGTGACTGACATACTTTGATAGTATCAGTCAAAACTTGACGGCACTCTTGGCGCGTATCTCCCAAATTCGGGTGTTTCCAGACTGGGGTATACTCCCTGTCTGCATTACAGGATAATGGACATTAAGCTACGCAAGAGTTCCCAAGTTCCTGGATTTGAGTGGACGCAGAGGTCGACACAACTTCGAAAAGACATCACCTGTTGGGCGTCTACGGGCTTCAAAACCATTGACGTGTCGGAATGTTTATCGGACACGTACATGCGACTTGAAGTTCGAGAGTTCATTCCTCAGAAGGGCGACAAACTGGAACGAACCTGGACTCACCAGGGAGTTCAACGGTCTGTCCCTGTTCCACCTTAGGCGCTTACGAGTTTAGGAACCGCCAAGAAGGCCTACATGTGGCATATGGTTGTAACAGAAAGTGGGGCACTGGATACGGTCTTGGGGCGCTCATCGTCACTGTTGCGCAACACCTATACGTTTGCGGCTAGCCTGCGATGCGATAGGAGCCTAGGATTTGAGGAAAGGTACCTACTTGACCTGACCCTACGACTATGGATGGTTGTGAGATTCTCAACCAGGTCGGTGTGGATCGTGGGTGAGGAGACATTGGGAATGTCACGCAACATATTAGAAACCAGCCCGGACCCTGGTAAGATACCGGTACCTCCAGTGTTGGGGGCGCAGCTCGACAGCGTCCTCATCGACTGTCTTGAAGAGGATATTCGACGCAAACTTCTTCAACAGCTTGACAGGGCTTTTCAAAGGTACACCCATCAGAAGTGGCTGGTTATCTATTTGGTTTCCTTCATCCTGCTGCATAATGCCGCGCTCATTACGGCACATGATATGAAGTACGCGCAGAAGCATGGTATAGGGGTAAGACGGTGTTCCAGACCACATAAGTTTTGATCGCTGATCACGTCCCGCACATCGTCGATTCGCGAGGCAAGACGCTGTGGCGGAATACCATTTGGGCAGGTACCACATTCCCCAGTCGGATTATTCGACACTGACATACTCCAGGAGCCACAGTCATCCTCGCCCATTACCACAAATATGCCACAAATCATGTTTTTGAAAACTGCCGAAACGATGGTAACCTCGAGACACTGTCACACATGGCCGACATCCAGCTTGACTTTATTCGTGAAACCCGCGGGTGCATCGAGACGTATAGTGAGATAACCGGGATCCCTGCCTACCTTGATGAACTTTTTGAACTCATCATAATCATGGCAGGACGCACATGGGCTAAAGTCCGCGAGAAGGGTCTTTATGAGGACGACTTCTACTTTGTGAGCCAGCTTTATGAGGATTCCTGGACGCCGCAGGTGTTCAATGTCCAATCGCAATGAGAGTGGCCAATAGTTCACCTTCCAGTACTATTTGGCTCACAGGCTTCTGGCTGACGTCTTCTTCCTTGGCAAGAGGCGCTCCTACTTTCCACACCGCTACACTGCGACAAAGGGCGTCAGATCAAGACTCAGCTGCACCTTTCCGGACAACTAGCAGCTTAGCCCGTGGATGACGCTGAGAGAGGATGAATTCCTGGCTAGCTGCTGCGCAAACAGACCTTTTGCGGGAGGCAACTCGATACGCATTACCTCTCACCGCCTTGAGGAAGACGCAGCACAGCATCACCGAAGGCGTGTGCGACCCCTCCTTGTGGCAAACCTCCCTTTGATTTGGCCGATATCACACGATCGTCGGGTGCGTAACGCACAACTAGGAGCCGTCACCCACATATGTCGTAGGCATCTACCTCGCAGCATGTGATAGTTGGTAACTTGAAGCTCTGCACGTCCGTCAATCTCATCGCCCGTCGTCAGGATCATCACTCTTGGCGCTTGACTGGCTATCACATGCTGCGTGAAAGTCCAGGGAAGTAAATGTAGGTGCTGGTAATCATCAATCGCTGTTTTACCACAGCTAGAAGACTAGCATCCATGCCGACTTCATCCATGCCGACTTCATCCAACGTCAGGAGGGCAGTTGTTTTGCTTATTCTCAATCGCGGTCAAGAGTCTTCTTTCACTTTCTATCTAGTGCCGCATGCGCCGATCTCAATGGGGCAAAGACATTCAGTAAGCCATCTAGGCCATTGGTGTCGGAGGCTGGGGCTTTTGCTAGCATACCATGGTCACAACTCTTTGTGCGTCAAAACGGCAGTGTGCGCGTCCAGCGTATCTCATCATAGCACCCACCGAAGCAGTCTCGGGCCTGAGTGTCATTGCCCCCGCAACTTCTCAACCAAATTTGATTATGCAGTCACGGAAGCAGACAGATGAGATGCCGGAAGGCCTACCGGTGTTTCTGGATAGCCAAATGACATGGTCTGGTTCAAACATCGGACCGGAATATGTGGCGTCACTGAAAACAAGCCATATTGCGGAGCTAGAGCGGGCCCTCGAGCATTTTGAAGGTTTGCGCAATCGCGAGTCGTCGAGAATAGGCCATGATGCTAACAATTCGCAGATCTTGGCCTCGATGGCACAGCATTGTCCCGGAAAACTTTCCTGTTGCCAACAGTTGGACCAGTGTTGGCGGAGTTGCGACGAGACCCCTCCCTCCCCATTAGCCCAGCGACGTCTGGTTCCCCTCTCCTTCGACCGACAATTCACGTGCGGGTTACGTATGCGGCAACGGGGATGTAATCACTTGGCTGCCACTGTCGTGGCCCGCAGCGACAAGCTGACTCCGACCGACATCGAATCGGCCGGGTAGGATGTGGGCTTTGCTGAAAGGTGATGACAGGACTTGGACGAGGAGCGCGCGATTGCAGACGCCGAGTAGCTCAGGTCCGGCTGAAGAAGAACAGCGCGAGCAGAACATACGCCGGGGTTGACAAGAGACGCCCCTCCAGCACCGTGCGGGCTTTTCTCCTTCGTCATTTCTTGGACGGCGTAGATGCATCCCTATGCAATGACGTCACATAATCCTCAACGACTGACCTGTGACTATTCCCCAGTCCAAAGACGATTCTCAGGAGACTGGCAGACAGCCCTTGACCACGATGGCGGGTTTGCTGTCAATAGCCTGTGGCGGCCGTGCCATGCGACCCCAGCACTGGTGATCGCCAGCAGGGAGGCGTGCGAGATCCAGATGCGGGGACCGGGAGTCAACCTGCAGATGCCAGCAGCCAGGAAAGCTAATAAAGGGAAAAGTTCCATTCCCAAGACAGCTCATCATATGAACAATCCACCATCCATTCTCCGCTCCGGTCTTGTGCCCAATATGACTACCACTCCCACCAGCCTGCCGCCCATGTCTCCTTTGCGGAGCTTTCCTCCTTTACCCGCCTCAAGTACGACCACTTCATGGGATCCTACCATCAAGGCGTCGATCGAAACATGCCCATCTGTAAAGGATATCGAAGCACGGATTCGCCTTTATCATAAAGAGAAAGATGATGGTCAAGAGCAAGCCGGATGATGCCCAAGAGCAGGCCATCGTCGACGCGCTTCAATTACAGGAAGATCATCAAGATGTAGAGACGGAACAGCTAACACTGCAGTATCAGCAGTTGAAGGAGCGACAAGAAATCATCGAGAAAGCAAGCAATAAACATTCTGCGAGATAACGCGGCGTCTATTGAGAGGGACATCGAGAATGTAATCCGGTCCCAAGAACAAGCACGAGCCAAGGCACAGATTTGCTTTGTGCACAAGGTGTTGAAGCTTGAAGAACGCCGTCATTATGTAGTCGAAGAAAGGCTTTGCCATAAATTATCCCGACGAAGCACACTGATACGCGATATTGTGAGTACTCCATCCCAGTCAGTCGCCTGATTGACGAGTGGCCTAGGTTCGCATCGTGGACAACGCATCCACCGCAAGGGAGGTTTAGCACATCCGAGCATGATTCTCAGGACGAATCCTGTAAACGTGCGATTTTCGTATTAAAGCATGTTTTGGATGCTCTTGTAGGATTCAACCGTCAACACGAAGAGCAGCCAAGCTTCCTGCAGGGATGGCATCATACAGGCAAACCTTGTCTTCGAGAGCTTTTGGGATAACTTAGGCACCAAGTATGAAGCTAGACCTCGAACAATATGGCCACTGTCTATGCTACAAGCCGAACACTAGCACTATATGAGGGTCGCTGCTTCAATTGTAAGATGAATCTAAGGCCACGTAGAACTTTTGACAAATGTGATGCGTCCCCTCCTTTGATGGGATCACAAAGTTCGCTGTTCAAGGCACTAAGAGGCTTCCATCTTCAGTCTAAGCTGCGCTGAGGTAAGCCCTTCGACATTGCTTCGTGAAAGTGAGTTGTCGGATCGGGGTCACCTGGGTTATAAGTTGTCCAGTCGGCTGGGGAGAGCTTTCCACACCGGCACAGTATTATGCATCTACTCACTAACATTACCTTCCTTACCAATCACCTAGCCTCCGAATCTAGCTTCATGTTGTAGGGAACTGGAAAGCAGGCCGCCTGATTAAGGTGTTCGTGCACTGTCGAATACGGTACTGTGTCGAGCCCATGCCCTAAGTAACGAAGAATGCTTGCAATTGAAGCGCACAAAGCACCGTGAATGCTGCCAGAAAGAGGAGGGCTGCCTCGGGGCTAGTATTTGACATTGAGGCTACTGCGGTTGGTATTGGACTTATTGCATTGCAAACTCTTGAAGACATCCTCCGGACAGCCCAAACAGACCTTTTTGACTTGTGATCCAAGGCCAGCCTGTCTGGTTGAGGGGCAATCTGTAATCAGTCACGAACAGCCCCTGACCGGAAACCTCCGAACACGTTGCCCTCGTGGTCCATGTATTCCACCATCGACGTCCGTCCCTGAAGAGCAGCTCTATCCCTCGCCTCAAGCTCGCGTGCTTGATTCAAGTAACCGCTCTCCGTAGTAAGAGGGACGCCAGTGTCAAAGCGAAAGCTTTCAAGTCACACATACACTACCCGCATGCCCACCAAAACATCAAGTATTCCTCGAGCCTCATCAGGATCATCCCAAAGGCCATTCTCCTCAACAATAACGCTTTCGATGCTATTGAGCTGGCTGCCATAAAAACGTCGCAATTCCTCGACACTTTGCAGTTCTGTTTCGTGACTCAGCCACAGAATATCCGATGCTGGGTTGAAGTAAAAGCTCGAATTTTCCACCCCAGGATGCTGCAGAAGGATGTATCGATGAAGAACGCGTTCAGTTGGTTCAACGCCGGTACTCATGGCAGAGCTGGTGCTACTGTCGATTGAGGCAGCGTCATCCTCGAACAGTACGGATGTGTCTTGCCGCAGGAATGTCGACAATCGGCATAGTCGTCGCATATAGTACAGATCAAAGAACGTGTCACTGTCGGTCCCATCCGATTCGATATCAGCGTCATCCTCTTCCTTGATGTGTTTACCTGGCCTGGTGTCTTGGAAGGGAGACTGTGGGTGATGGCAAGCAATCTGAATGACCTGGCGTTCCCGAAGCAGCTCCATTGTCTTGATGTAGAGCTGATAGCGATTGAGTTTGTGCGCGAATTACTGAGGTTGGGAGAAGTTTGTGAGATGTAACTAACACAACCAACACAATCAATATAACCAACTACGCCATGCACGCCGCAACAAGTATTACCCGCGGTTTCCCCACAGCATCCGTCGTGGAGCTGTTCACCACCACCAAGCTCTACCAATCATCCCTGTTTCAGTCACGGATGTTGGACTCTGTGACCGGAAGGAGGCAGGGTTGGGGTTATTGGTCGGGAAAGCAGGGTATAACTTTGACCTCATCAAGACGCATGAGACAGGGAAGCTATCGCAACCTCTGTTGAATAGTGTGTGGGAAATTTGCAAATTGCCGCACTAGGACCAGAAGCGGACCGTATTGAGCGACGTTGTTTTTATACGCCCAATTACTGGCTTTAGCTCATTAGTTTGCTACGAGCTTTTGAGAATAACGCGGCGAATCAATAAAAAGAAGCCCCCTAACTTCCACCTTGTTTGACTACTAAAGCTAGGAGACTGAAATTAATGCCACCCGGATCGTCCTTGAAATATTCTCGGACTATCGCCAAGGCAGCCTCTCCACGCAGATCGTCCTCCCGACGAAGGATGTCACCCCTATCTATTGGCCCATTTCGGTCTCCATCTAGCTCATACAGGTGACCATTGACATGCGATCTAACTAAGCAGATGTAATGGAAATCTACCTCATCCTCAGCATTATCTGGTTGGCGAGAGATACCCTGGACGGCAATTTCAGCATATGCCTCCTCAAGTTGCTCCGAGTCCTCAACCAACAAGGAACGCTCTTCTGGTGACATATGAGAAGAACTAGCTAAAAGATTCGCAAGCCAGGAATCGGTTTCTGTGGGATATTGGCTTCAAAGTCATACAAGCATGGGTAAGCTGAGGGCATGGGACTCACTCAGGAAACTCCGACCTGTGCCATTGCTTAAGGCATGGAGGACGCCATAAAGTCCGCAAGCATTGCTAATGGTCTGGGGAAACCAGACGACTTCGTTATCACTAATATTTAGTGACTGATAATTTGCGTCCTCGATAGCCTTGCGTTTCTCATATTGCTCTGTTGTAGGAAACACAAGGACTAAGGCAATCGCAGGATGAGGAGACGAGGTTGGCTCGGTAAGTGACAAAACATCCTCGAATGACAGACAGGGATGCGCGCCAAGCGAGTCGAGCAGTTGATTGAATATCTCTGGAGTGGACTCCAGCGGTAGAAAGTGCTTGCGATAGTGTCGCGGCATGTTTCTGCCAGACCTCCCAATCGTACAGAGCCTGGGCAGAAGCAAGAGTGGATGATGGGAAGGGCGAAACTTTATGACTACTGAGGCGTACTGAACTGCTGAGTCAGCCAACCACGTCACCTACCCCGCAGGTAGCTATCGTGGACCTGGGCCTTGTCGTAGCCCCCTTTAATCGGACAAACCTCGTTGGTATGGCGTAAACCAAAGTGGTTACTGAGATGAAAAGGGTGTTAGGAGAAAGTGACGCGCCAACGAAGTAGATCGGTGACCTTTTGCAAGGTAACTTGCCCGGCACCCGGGAGGCTGGTCAATGGAATCAGGTGATGCCAACTACCCATTCAGAAATCAGACACAAGGATCCCAACAGTCCTTGCGCTAACCGGCGAAACAAGGCGCATGTTTGTTGGTTCCTCCTTCGGTTTTGGTTGTACAAACCTGTACTTCCCGCTTGAGATGCCAACCTCGGCTCCCGAGGTCTCCTCTAAGTACCTTGAAGGCCCCACGCATTGCTGACCTGGCGTGGGCTTGGATGCTTTCATGACCAAACGGAGCACCTCACACATCAATTCGCTCCGAATACAGTTCAACATGCAGCCACAACGCACCTTGAATGGGAACCCTTCTGATGAGAGATCAGGCAACAGCAAATAATTCGTAAGGATAAGGGTTTGAATGTAACATTGCTCGCTTAGCCTACATTGTTGATCAAGCAAATCGAGTGACTACTTGCACATAAAAGGCGTGTCTTTTCTCAGAAATGGAACCTGTCTAACCTCAGACTAGAAACCCCTTGCTAAGTCAACAAAGGGACTGTGAGACTTTCATCTTGATAACATTTGCCTCCACTGAGCCGTTGCATAGGTCTACACAATGTCGGACTCTACCAAGAAGTGCTCTGGTACTCTTCCAGGAGGGGGGACATGCAACGCAGTCATCACCGACTCGATCACGAAATGTTTGAAATGCGGCAAAGTATATGTAAAGTTACCCACTGAAGACTGCTGGATTATACTGAGAGCTAATCAAAAGATAACAGAAATGAGCATGGGATTTAGTGTCAAGTGTAGCAAGGATGGTCGATCACTTCGTCAAGTCTCGATATTATTCAACATAATAGCGTGAACACAGAGCTCATGGGTTTCATAGCCTAATAGTTATCGCGAATACGGATTCGCACACATGTCTACCTATTCTTCTTCTCTACTCTTCCTGCAATTAATCGACCAGGATCAGGGAGTTCCCCGTCCTCAACTAGCTTGCGTAGCTCATCCTTGTCGCCCCATTTCTCGTAACATTCCAAATATTCTTCTGGGAGAAACTTTGATATCGCATAGGCTAGATTATCAGCCCGCTTCCTATAAGCTTGCATGTCCAGGATTCCAGGCCATCTTTCCATCCCTGGTGGAAAGTACCCAGCATGTTCCCAATCGATCAAGGCCTTGACTTGAAGAGTCTGTCGGTTAAGGATAATATTTTGAGCTGCGAGATCACCATGTTGGAACACATACTCTGCTTCCTTTAGTGGAAGAGTCTTGAAAGATTCTTTACCTTTCCACGGCGGTTGGGCACCCGGAGTAAGCCAGGAAGGAGGCATGACAAATCCATCGATTCCACGCTGTCGAGACTTTAACTCTGTAAGCTGCGGTAACACCGTGTCCCTAATAAAGTTGAGGGCATTTGAATAAGCTTGGTCTAAACACACCTTACAGGGTGTCTCTTCCGTATGTTTCTGACCTGCTTGCCTCAAGCAAGTTTGGGAATGCATTTCCTTCAGGGTCGGGCCGTCGATGAACTCTGTGACCAGATACCGCCTGCCATCTGGTAGTTCTCCATGCTCAAGTAATCTTGGCACTGGAATTGTTGTTTTGTCGGAAACCAGCTTCAAAGCATTGGCCTCATTAGTGATGCGCTCGTGATTCCTATTCAAAATAGTCAGTACGATATTACTGACCACATTATAGCATCAATAATAGGACTGGCCAGGATCTGAACCATGTAAAGGGAGTACCATCAGGGTATGGGTCGTCGAAAGGAAGGCGGGATGTCTTTCTGAAGGTTGTGCTAGTAATTTCATACGATACATCATTCGACTCGTAATTGCGAACCGTGGTCTCTACAACAGCATCTAGTTCAGAAAACGAATTGTTGGAAGGAGGTGGAAAAGGAGTGAAGCTTACTTGTTCCTTCAGAAGGAGCGAAGCCTATAGTGCCTGGCGGAGAGTTATCCAAGTTGCTCATTGCGAGAGAAAATTGTGTTGCTGGCGATGGATGCCGCCTCTGCATCAGGTGCCGTAGTCAAGGGATAATCTGGCGGCGAAGAGGAGAAGGTCGAGAACAGAGTGTCCGGACGCGTGCAACTTAAGGATGTTCATGCCTCAGGCCAAAGCACGGGTCTGCAGCCGCGGTCGGGGACACCACATCCCAGTCTCTTGCGGTTTGATGCAGCGGTAACAGCTTTTGAATGCACCTATGGGTCTTGCCTGCGGTAGGAGGAGAAATTTCAGCGTGTCAGGCCGGGCTGGCTATACGAAGCTGTGACCTCGAGACAATACTGAATGGAGTTTGTAATCTGGGGTAAAAATGACTCTAGATTGAATGGTCGGTTCGTGGTACTTCTTTATGAGAGAATGGTTCAGATAGGAGAGAAAGTGTGTTGATCCTGTCCTCGCAGCCTTCGTTGGCGCTGTGGCGGGTCATATCCTGGCCTGCGAGGAAGCTGTTTGTTGGTAGTGCTGCCCCTCCGGAAGCGGTGAAACGCGGCTTCCGATAAACCCAAAAATAACACGACCCCCGAACACTCGAACGCAGGCATGAAGGACGTATTCAGGCATCTGCTACCCTGGTCGGCATTGCTGCCCTGAAATCAGCAGCACACTTGGTGACTGCCTCTTGAAGTGAAGCTGACATATTTACTTGTCTTTGAAGCTGCGTCTCTAGCAGGGCTTGCTCACCGCGGAGTTGGTGGATCTTTTCCTCGGCAACTAATCTCTGTTCGCGCTCGGCGTTTGCTTTTGTTATCAGTTCCTCAACCTGATCATTGAGCCTCCTATTTTCTTCTCGGAGCTGGTCGATAATTGTGCTGAAGCTTGCTTCCGGATTGGAGACAGGTACAATGCTATCGAGGGCCACGCCGTTCCCACGTGCTAGTACAGCTTCAAATGATTCCCCAACTTCGCTAGATAGAAGTTGGAAGGTGCCGACGGAGGGATCACTTAGACCTTTAGCAAATATTTTGGAGAATATCGTGCAGAGTATTTCCTCTTTGCCTCGAACAGGCTGCCATGCGTAAATATCAGTCACCCGCGGCGTCAGGCGCACTTCAGAAGGCTTAATTGTAATCCCAAGCCTGTTACCTAAAACTATCAGCTTGTCTCACTAAGAAGAGATTCAGGCGAAGCTTACTAATATGTTGGGCAAGCTCTTTGCGACACTCGTCTCGCCTTCGGCGTCGTTCCGCATTACTTTGACGAATAGGCGCCATATTTGAGCTTTGTTGATCGAATGGGGAGTTCAACACGAGGTTGGACTCATCACCATCTCTTGTTAAACGCAGTCGGCTATCACTTAAAGCAGGTTTCTCAAGCTTGTGTAACTGCTTCCCGAGCTAGGAATCCAGGCGGCTTTGGTGGTGCCATGCCTCTGGATTACCATCATGTATATTGCAGCACAATGCTATTTTCGTGACCAAGTCCCTAACTCAGAAAATGGAAAAATGTGCCCTGGTATGACCACTATCTCCTGTGGCCTGGAGCTGGGGTGTTGTGTGCATGCCTGTGGCCTGGAGTCGGGGGCTTGCGCCTGAGACGTAGCACACAGTACAGCACTCCGTGTTAGCAACTGTGTGGTGGCCTAAGCAGGGGCCTGAAACGAGGCTAAAGCACTCGGGTCAGGCTTTGATCATCCTGGCTCACCCCCAGATCAGGTTCTGCTCAGGCTAAAGCAGCGCCAGCTCAGGTTCCACGCCAGAAACGGATTTGAACAGCAAGATTTGTCGGGGGTGACTATTGAGGTAGGCTAATACTTACGTACCTGTGTAGAGGTGTCAGAAAGTGGTCATATATATGGATGTCTCACCATCATATTCCAGATACAGTGGGGCGTGCTCTTCTGTCCCGCTTGACATGGGTCAAGCGGCTTGAGCCGAAGACGGGTCGGCCCGACCAGAAGTAGTGTCGGGAGGCCGGCCCTTTAGTCAAGAGGGTCACGATCCAGACGCTTCATGTCCCTTTTTTTGGGGTCTCGCAAGGTGCTGGCAGCACCAAAAGGTAGTGCTTATCATCGGCGAAACGGCAAGGTTGCGATGCGCTGTCCCGCACGAAGAGGTAGGAATTGCATTTACTCTGCACAACGGACTGTCCTGACGAGACGAACCTCGCTATACGGCCTGAGTGTATTACTTATTCTGCAAATTACATTGTAAAAGAGACAGCACCGTCGTCATCGTCGTCATCGTCGTCATCGTCATTTTCAGCAAAAAAAAACGTCAAAAGAGCTCGTTATGAAAGCTCTGGACCACACACACTTTAATTAGACACCACGGGTACCGAATCTCTTCAAAAGGGAGCTAAATGCTAATCGCAAGACATCGGAAATTTTCGAAAACGTCCTCTCGTACTAAATCAAGTCAAAGAGGTCATAAAGATTTCCCTTCTAACGATATATAGAATTCCTTCAAAGTAGTATCGGAAGGGCCAAGTGATTGTGGGGACGAGAGACAGGGCCCATATCTTCGCGATGCCTGAAAATCGCGAATCTGCAATCGCAGTTGAGGCTATCGCGGCTGGTGGCCGGGTCCTTCCAGCCTTTCCCATTTTGACGGGTCGGAAGCATATGGAACAAGGGTATTAAGCCTGATATAGCTCGCACGGTTTGCACTCTCGCCTTCAGTTCCGCTTTGCTGGCTGGGACCCGCCAGCAAGCGAGATTGTCCCGGGGCTCAAGAGCTCTCCATTTCCATTGTTTTCCCTTTCTTCTTCAACAATTAGATACTACTAGTGGTCGCCTAGCTAGTTATGAATATACTCGGCTTTAACTGTTGCAAGTATCACATAAGGTAATTTGAACATGTTTAAGACGAAAAAAATGGGGCGAAACAGGAGTATCCCGCAGGGACTTCTTTCACGCGGATGCGATGCACATCGTGAGTGATGTAGGGCTGGGGTACTAGCGTAGTCAATAACCTGTTAGCGGGCCTAAGTCAAGGATTTTACAACAATAACCCCATATAACTTTGTAGAAGACATAGCACAAGGTCTTGAACAAGCAGAGGAGATACTTGTATCTTGGCAGAAGCAGATATCCTGAAACAATGGCTCGAGTATCGCATTTGAGGCGCCGAAAACGAGTCCTAAACAAGAGAGAGAATTACTTGGCCAACAGTTAACTTTCAAAGAAGATTGCCGAGTTGGGACGCGTACTACTGGAAACGTCTTATCCGAATTGGATTCTGTTGGAAACACAATTCATACACGAGCTATTCCACTGGACTTACAACAGAGCAATACCTCCTAGATGGGCTCGGGTACAGGCCACAAACAAAGCTAAGATCGGGCCCATTAGGCTTATAGGCAGGCTATATTGCGTAATCCTGGATTCAATGATGAAACTTGACGTGCTGTCTAGGACTTTGATTGTATTTGGCATTGCTCTGTTGCAAAACTCGTTTTATTCACTACGCAACCAAGGCGACTGTCTGGGTCCGCTAGTCTCTAGCCATTAGGGTATGGGAGGGAACAAGGAGGCAGACCGCCTTGCAAAAGAAGGAGCTGCTCTACCAAAATTCACACTGAAAAAGCCCGCCGGACAACACATGCCGGCTATGGGGCATCATCTACACTACTAGAAAGCGTGTTACTGCGAAGTTCCCAAGGACACATCACCACTCAGGATGCTCCTCTACTTACCTGATCCGCCTCGTGACAACCGGAAAAAGAAGATGCTCGTAAAATATGGGGTTTTTCCCGCCAAGTTCTTGTTTTTCCGGCATGCTGAGCATACGTCTTAATCACAGCGAAGCTATAATGTTACTGGTCTAATTCTGAGAAGCAAACGAGGGCACTTAGTGTTTACGTGCTACAGACCCTCTAGGGAGAGGAAGCATAATGACGCCGCAGTTCCTTTTCTCTCTGTAAATAAAGGAATAAGTTACTTAAGATTTATTTAGGGGCAGTTTTAGATTTACAATTATTTGCTATTATTTTATTATTGATCTTAGCACTAAAGAGACCATGTCTTATGCAGGAGTTTTAAGCTTAGAACGAGTTACAAGACCCCCCTATAACTTCTGCTACTCTCTACGAAAATTCACCACATATAAACTGGTTGTTACGTACTATATAGGTCTTGATTCCGTCACAATCTCCAACTGAGGTTGTGACTAGACCCTTTGGTGTAGTGGTCAAGCATTGTATCGAGGCCTGAAAAATTCGTAACACTACTTCCCTTATGTTTGCTGCCTTTTACCTTTTACAGAACTCTTAAAGCCTATTGAGGCTACTGTTAAGATAGTTAAGAATGTTAACTTGATGTCACGACCACGATCGATAAGCCATGCCACTGCGCCATGTTCCCAAAGGGGTACAAGGTCCCAAGCCAACGAGACCTCGAGTATTATTCCTTATAACTGATGGGTTCACATGTGCACGCATGCGCGTCATTGTGAATCAATTGCCCAATCTCCAATCGCAATCACTAGTTAGCCTCTTGTAAATATTGGAAGATGTCAAGGCTTATGGGATCACGTAGGACAGAGCGAGGATCGAAGGGCTGAGAAGTCGCTAATAGACACAAAATAACTAGGTGATAGTGCTTTAAGGTTCTAAGCCATAACCTTCTAGTTCATTCTTATGCCTTTCCCTCTCATTTATGCTTATAGTAGGTGCGATACAGCTCTATAGCTTGTTCGAACCGGAAAACGCCAACCATGGCATTACAGTCAGCAAGACATAAAAGCCGTTGCTGAAGATGTTGCAATTGAAAGACATTCTTCCCACGAGTAAAGGACACAGCCTCCGTTACTCGTTCCAGCCATTGCAGCCCCAGACTCAGGCTTACATCATGCCGACAGGCACTGAGACACTGCCGTGTCGTGCTAGTCTTCGCAAAACGTTGCACAGCACAGCTGTCCAAGAGTCTATAGCATTCTAGGATTCCTGGGCTGTTAGAACATTTGGCTACTGCATCAAATGTAAGCACCAAGGAGGAGAGGCCGGAATGAGTAACTACAAATGGTATTACGTCCTTGTGGTTATGTGGTCTTACAATAAGAATCCTTGTACTCCCACTACAGTAATGAACTTATGATGATAGGTAGAGTATTTGCGTTGCCACATTCGCGAATGGTAATGGAACCACAGTGGATCGTACGCCCGCGTCACGTTCATCCAGAGAACCTCAGGAGTAAGTTACTCAATTCAGATAGAAAACAATCTTTGCAATTTGTGAAGCTAATCGCGATTCGCGAGTGTCATGCCTGGCATCAGGCGGTTGCACTCGTGTGCTGTGCACGGACGGGTCATCGGATGCTGCGCGGGCGGTACTAACGTGAAGCAAAGCAAAAATATATACATACATATCGGAAACCTCTTGTTGGTGATATGCAAAGCAGCAATAACATCGACATGCTTGGCATGATACTGCATCAAAAACATTGTATATCAACGACACTACAAATCTAGGTAGCCAACAGCTGCCCCAATCATCATGACCGTCACAGGGTACGCCAGACCATGCCCAGGCGTTGGAAGAACGAGAAGAGGGATCGTGCAGGGATGTAACCCTCGTAGGTCGACTCCCACCAAGCTGCGAAGGTGCCTGCTAGTTGCGTCAGATATCGTGCAGCAATGCGGGAAAATTCTAGTCACACGGCATATGGGAGGTTCTAACTGGCCACATCCAAGTTTTTGCGAGAAATTCTTGGGACCGTGAGTACTCACCGGCTATGGGACCGAATTCGCCAAATCCCAGGAGCTCCAGAACCCAGGGTGTCAAGGCGGCGAGCACGCCCATTGCCAAGATTGTCAACAGCACAGCACATGCTGTTTCTGTCGGGTGGTCTTTGACCAGTTGCACGAGGTCGTGAAATGTAGTCTCAGCGGTCTTGGCAGCCTTGTCGTAGGCATCCCTCATTGCCGCACCCATCTTTTCGGGTCCATCTTTCAACGCCTCTGCGAGGGTCGCTAGTACCCTCTTTGCCAGTTCCTCCGACCACCCCGTACTCACGATATCATTAAGCTGCGCTCGTAGATCTTGCTTGTCACTTGCCGTGAGCAAGTGACGAACAACATCTCGGGATAGCTGTTGAAGATGGCCTGTGCTTGGAACAGCTGGCGGGAGTGGCTCAATCAATGACTTCTTCTCTATTCCATACTCGGGGCCTAGCTCATGAGATGCACCAGCTGGAAAGCAGCAAAGAAAAAACTGTGCCAAGTTCATTGTGCGTGGCATTGTGCAGCGGGGCTTGCTCTGGATATTGATCGATTGGGGGCTCGCTGTCTGGAATAGAATTGGAAACTGGATCAGTTGAGAGGCAAGGGATCTGTCTATAAGTATGAGCTTCGGTGTGCTTGTGTGACAGCGTTCTGAATGATATGGATGAGGAGCACACAAATCCGTGAGGGATTTCCGTTGGCTTACGACAGTGAGTTCAGTCTGATTCACGACGCACCAGGTTGACATGTTATCACCAGCTGGGAGGGGCTCGACGACAGCAGCGTCATCTGCTGGCAGCTGCCAAGCAACCTTGACAGCCGCCGTGCGCGCCAAACTAGTGGCTGTCGAGTTAAAGCGCGTGTGCAGTCACTGCCGCAGGACGCGTTTGCCCTAGACTCCCTCCTCACGCATGGTCACGCATGGTCACGCATGGTGGGTGATTCAACTCCAAGCACAATCATGGTGCGTAAAGGGAAGATCGCAGGCATTGTGAGTTTGGGAAGAGCCTAAGGGATTCTTCCCCGCCTGCGCAGAGTACGCATTTGCATTAAAGGTTTGGCATGGGCATAGGAAGTGGCGGGTTCCAGTACTTGAGCAAGTATTGACGTTTACCATCCATATGATGTTGATGTACGTGGAGGTCACGACCTTGGTAGAGGACAGTATGGTGGTCAGGATGGAAGCATGGATGGAGTCATTTAAATAGAGTTTGTCAGCGGTTTGAGTGCCAGGCATTGGACAAGCAAGTACCCGAATATCGGATAATTTATCAGCTCCCCTTTGAGGCATCGCGAACGGCCTAAGCGTCTAATGCCAAGCAATAGCGTTTTGTCAGAAAAAATAAAAAATTAAATTAAATTAAATTAAAACCCACAACTCTCCGACTCCCATTAATCTCGCACGCAGTTGTGGTCGATGGAACAGTTCAGAGTCTTATCATGTGTTGAAGGCCAAAGCATGTACCGACCACTCGTGTTAAGCTACGGCACTTGCGTCCCAGATACCGTTTCTCCTAGTGCTGCTCTAATGACCCATCGCTCGCAGCTTGACATTGGCACTCATTCGTCGTCGATATTGCGCAATCATTACACTCTCATTGCGTAACACATGTCGCCATTACCAGAGTAACATCCTACTATCCCCAGCCAATCATGTCCCTTGGCTCATTTACACATAAAAGAGCCGGCAGACTCGCATTGATCTCGTAGGCATCTGATCTAATCCGGCTATTCGCGCAAAAACTAAAAAACCAGACATTACTATCAACAAAGCAAGAACAGTTTTCTGTGCGGAATTCAATCCTCAGAATGTCCGCTAAGTCTATTTCGAACCCTGGGAGTAGGGATGCCACAGATCCCGCGGTGTATGATCAATATCAGTCACAGTGGGCAGTTATCCCCCAAAGTGAAGGTGGCTGGATACAACGAGCAAAAGATGTAGCTGCAGTCTTGTCAACTGACGCAGCAGTGCGAGATCGTGAGAATAAATCACCACGAGCCGAGATTGCACTATTGAAGCATTCCGGGCTTCTCAAAGTCCTGGGATCACAGCGTTACGGTGGTGGAGACCAGCCCTGGTCTGTCGGATACCGGGTGATCCGAGAGGTAGCGCGTGGAGACGGGTGAGAAACCTTGTTTACTTAATCATGGGTTTGGGGTTTATTCCTTGTTCACGGACGAGTGTTGGGTCCGACGTTTTCCTAAGATATGTGGCAGATCCATCGGGATGCTCCTCGGCTACCACCTCTTGTGGTCTACAATCGCACGGGTAGTAGGTTCTCCTGCACAGGCAGAACGGTTTGAAGAAATCATCATTTCAAACAATTACTTCCTCGGCGGTGCTGTAAATCCCCGCGATAATGATCTCATCATCACTCAAGACAGCGACGGACTCGTGTTCGAAGGGTTCAAGTTCTTCAACACGGGCGGCGTCATCTCCGACCTGACAGTTCTTGAAGGGTCTTTCGATGGAACGTCTGACCACATCTTCGCAGTCGTGAAAACGGACCAGCCGGCTATTGTGTTCTCCCACGACTGGGATAATATCGGACTGCGACTGAGTGAGTCTGGTAGTGTCAGAATTGATAAGGTAAAAGTGCCATGGTCCGACGCGCTGGGATGGAACCCTGTTGCCAAGAAGCCTGACCTTTCGGACCTCGGTGTGCCGTTTGCGACTCTGCTGCTCCCAACGTAAGTGGTCCGAGCATAGTCGTCCATCATATCTGTGAATCAAGGCGCTGAGTTTTCGAAAACAGCATCCAACTCGTTTTCAGCAATTTCTATATCGGAATCGCATGGGGCGCTTTAGACACTGCTACTGCGTATACTAAGAAGTCCACAAGGGCATGGCCGTACAGTAACGATGTAAGTGTCCTGTCTCCTCTGCCCGTCGGATGGCGGTGCGCAGCACAATAATAACCATCAAACAGGTGAAAGAGAGCGCAACAGAGGAGTTCTATATATTATCAACTTACGGTAACTTCCTTGCGCACTTGCGAGCAGCGACAGCACTGGCCGACCGCGCAGGCGATGAGCTGACCAAAGCATATGGCAAAGCTGGCAACCTCAGCGAAAAGGGGGCAGTCACAGCGCGAGACCGGGGCGAAGTGGCTGAGTGGGTGGCCAGTGTCAAAGTTGTGGCTACAGATGTTGGATTGCGAGTGACGTCTGGCGTGTTTGAAGTCACGGGCGCGAAAGCAACGGCCACCAAAGTCGGTTTGGACAGATTCTGGAGGGATGTTCGAACGCATACGCTTCACGATCCAGTGGCCTATAAAAACAGGGAACTGGGGCGGTACCAGCTCCTGGGTGAGCACCCAGCCCCTACATGGTACACTTAGAAGGGCTCTCGGCTCTGGTTGTGCAAATGCGTGACGGGGCATTATATGCAATCGGATTGTCTTGGCTTCGTCCTGTTCGCCGCTGTTCAACGGTTAGCTGAGTGATACATTCATTGGACAGCGTAGCGTATTTGTTCATTTTGTTCCGGCCGAAAGGGGTACGTCAGCAGGTCAGAAAGCCAGTCTCACTGATCCATCAATCAACATCCATCAACATCCATACGAACCATATTCGTGGAAGGTTGTCCCGCTTCCATGTTCAGCCACGCACGCGGGCCATGCCGATGTCACCACGTCATGGTCGCGTGTATGCGGCACGGGACGTTGCGATCATAATACTCGTAGGGTCGTCGGATGTTAAATTAACGCTTCGCCGAGGGTAAGCCGAATCTAGCGACCCTTTTCCTGTGGTGGCACAGATGGGAGACGCCGTGTTGGGGCTTAGTTCTCGTGACGTAGGGCCTGCTTGCATAGAACTGCCCCTTGGATGGTGGGACCTGCGGCGCCCCTGCATCCTGCATCCCCTCTCGCAGTGACGTCACCACGCAGGTGACAGTTTAATCCGGCTGGAGCTCCGACAACGAAAGTGGGCATCGAGGGTCGGACTAATCTGTCAACACCTTGCTCGCCTAATAGCTCGCCTAATAGCCAGTCTTCAGCACGCATTAGTGCTTAAACGCATTGACGCTTTTGCAGCACCTTGTTGCCCCTTTAACCTCGCCTGCACGCATCTGTTTAGATGAATCAAACCCCACTTAGGTCCAAAGGTGGGTTGTGTTTGTTTGCCATGTGCGTGATTAACCCCCTCCAAACCTACCTACATGCTCGCTGTCTGCCTCATCACACGACGTCTCCTTCGCCAGATGTAGGAACGCGGGCTTCGCTCACCCTGTGAAGGCGCCTTGTACTGGGACTGCATTTGGCTGTCGTGTGTCCTCACGCCAAATGCGTCCGAGCTTTGTTATAGTCGGCCAGGTCGCCGTTGTCACTTTGGCAGAGACCGCGGGATGTACTGATGCCACAGAGAGATCTGTTTTATGCTCCGTGTTTCATGAAAATGCGCCTTATGAATGCCAGCCAGTCGCTCGAGCCTTCATTGACAATCATGCTCAAGTCAAAATATACCCAACTAGATCCCAAGTACGGGACGACGCCTTCTACGCCCTGACTGTCTTGCAAAACACGTACTTTGACCCAATCAATGGCATATGGTCTGGGTCTATTGAGTGGACCGGTGCAGCAATTGAAACCATCATAGCCGGAATGCTCAGCACCATGAGCAAGTCGCTAGGATTAGCAGAGCGCGACCCTGACTGGAACGATAAGGAACAGTTGATATCCTCTATCTTTGCTGACACTGCTCACTCATTCTTTGGCCAAAATGCTGCTGGCATACTGGAAGACGTATGGTAGAGCCAGTCTATCTCCTCACTACGCTTCATGCTGACGGAATCACTAGGCATACGATGATATTTTGTGGGTTGTTCTTGGTTGGCTCGAGGCCACCAAGTTTGTACACCAGCATTCAACCTTACACCACCCGAAGCGACAGCAAAATTGCTTGAGTTTGCCTACAAGCTCTAAATCAGCCATCAGCACTACCTCGTGGCATGGTTATCGTTGGGTATGCACCTTTGCACAAAGAGCCCGTGCTTTCTGGGATTCCGCCACCAACGGCTGGGACACGAAACTGTGCCACGGCGGCATGATCTGGAATCCAAAACTCTTGCCTTACAAGAATGCCATTACAAACGAGCTCTGGATATCAGCATCCATCTCGATGTATGAGTACTTCCCAAATGACACCTTTGATGAGAGCTGGGCTGCAAGTAAAGGCTTTGCAAAGAATAGCCCCGTCTATCTGGCTGCTGCTATTGAGGGCTATAAGTGGCTGAAGGATGTCAACATGACGAATAGTCAAGGACTGTACGTTGATGGGTATCATATCGACGGGAGCAAGCCCGGTAACGTGGAATGCGACCAGCGTGATGAAACAGTGTATACATACAATCAAGGCGTCATCTTGACGGGCCAGCGCGGCCTGTTCACGGTTACGGGAAGTCCGTCGTACCTTGAGGAGGGCCACACTCTCATCCAAAACGTGATCAACGCCACGGGGTGGGATATACATAAAAATATGCCCATCGATGACATTAACGAGCCCCGCGGAGGTAAATTACCACCATGGAGGGGCCTTGGTCGGTATGGTATTCTAGAAGAGCTATGCGATGCAGAAGGGACATGTTCGCAAGATGCCCTAACTTTCAAGGGTATTTTCTTCCATCATCTGACGGCGTTCTGTGCACCGATCGATCCGTTGGAGTCTGAGCGTCATGCCAAGATCAACCAGAATGAGCTCAGCAATGTCCAGGCCTCTCATGACAAGGCATGCCTTGCATATGTGGGTTGGGTAAAGCATAATGTGGAAGCAGCTCTAGAAACACGAGACGCTGCGGGCCGATTCGGTATGTGGTGGGGAGCCAGTATCTTTCACCAAGTTGGCGTCAGTTCTGCTCCCGATCTCGTAAATTGCTCCGATTACCGTAACAAGGGCACGCCGCTAGACCGAACTTGGGGCACCAACGTTAGATGGCTACCTGGGTCCCAGAGTCACGTTGCGACTTGTCAAGTTCAACTCAATTCAACTTTCCGCCATGTTGTTTCGTCCGACTGGCTCGGTGTAACTGTAGACAATGTTCACGGAAAACCGGAACGTCGTGATCAAGATCAGAATGATCGTGGAAGGGGCAGAACAGTGGAAACTCAGGCCGGAGGGCTGGCGCTTTTGAGGGCGTACTGGGAATTATCCCACAGGTGACGAATACCTAGTAGACTATGCGTTAGATTTTCTCAGTCGTTGGTTTATTTTCAATTATCGATCGAGGGCTTTTCAAAGTATGCTCCAGGTAACCAATGGCAGCACTGTAGATAGGTGGTTATGATCAGACCGGACGCACACAGCAGCGTCCATCACTGCGCTGCCAGCACGACTCCATGTCCTTTACTGGTTTGTCTCGGATTTCTCTTCAGCACATTGATACAGTGGTGTGTTGTGCCGAAGTCAAGTGCATCTGAGGTTAAAGACGCTGGAAGAGTTTACCACTCCACGCGCGCAGACTGTGGCCACTAGCTCGTGGTCGCCTCCGCAATGTGTGCGATTGACTCACGCCAATGACTATGGTCTTGACTGCGTGCAGTACTTGCGGCCAAGGATATACCATCTTGGAGCGCGGACATTCGTCGAGGAAGCAAATACCGAGCAGCCAACGGCGTATACGGAGCTGCGGCAAAACTACTGCCCCCCCGAGGTTTATTGAGATCAACTTGTAACGAGACGTGGCGGTCAATGTCATTGGCATCATGTCCATACGACCCCGGATCACCTTGTCGCGCAGCTGTAAAGACATAAGCAGGTGGCTGCAGGGCACATACGTCGTCTCGGCACCGGCACCTGTCCACATGAAGATGGCACGGTATGGCGATGAACCGTCCACTCGCGTCCCAAATACTATGTACCCAGCCTCAGTTTCTGCCGCGCTCGGATTATGGCTGCTATCCCAACGACCATACGGTGGAAATAGATTTCGGTAAAGGACCTGAAGTCCTCCCCAGTGTTGGCATCGGCAGCCAGGTAAGCGTCAAGCCTTTCTGCAAGCCTTCCTGCAAGCCAGTGGTGGCCCAAGTAATCTATATAAAAAACGAGCTGCGGTAGGGTCTTCTGCTCCTCTAGCGTTAGGCTGCCGTACGGTTCATCAATCCAAGGTACTGTAGTTCCTGCGGAAAGGTCGATGTGTCGATAACACGACCCGGTCTCTCAGGAGTGGCACTGGGATCGCGTTGACATTTATGGCTGAATGGGCTTGCAGGATGTGGAAAGACGGCCCCCAGTGCGGATATGCTGGATTATGTTACAAAGGGAAATGGCCGTCTTGCTCTCAGCTTCTTCTTTGACTTTAGCGACCCGACAAAGCAGACGTTGGATGGCAAGCTACCGTCGCTTGCTTTCCAACTTGGCCAAGGCGGGATTGGTTCTGCAGGTCTTCTTGACGCCTTATTCCACCACTAATCTGCTTCAAAGACTATAATGTCCTGGGTAATTAATACATTAGCGAGGTAGTTGATTCCACGACACCCGATAGTCTCCGGACGGCAAGACAATTGCGTTTAGTAGTTCTTCAGTCATCGCAATGGCATTGACTCCTGATACTATCCCGGACGAAATCCTGTCTGTGACTACGGCGTGTACTTATTACAGGTTCTCTGTTAACTTTGTTAGCTGAGCGTCTCTAGGTCGAAGGAAGTATCGCATTGGAGTCCAACCTATCTGATCTTGGATTGGATTCTTTACTGTACATTGGCTTGCGGGTGAAATCGAAAGAATGCTCTAGGTCGATATTGACTTAAAAAAACCGGACGATACATTAACCTTACTGACATAATGAGCTTGATCTTCCTCATAGCGCCCTTAGCTCGTATGGAACACCATCCTTAATGAAGCGTTAACTGAACCAACACCACCCGACAATAGTCACGGTTGCGGCTGTACATAGGTCAACAGCTGATTGAAAATAGGCGGTTCAGCTTTGATAAATACAGTAAGCAGACTGAGCTTGAAGAACGTCTGGACTAAAGTATATCCCGATTAGGCGAAGCCTGTCGAAGCCTATATTATTGAAGCATATTGTACTCTTGGAATTGGCCTCTGCGACTAAAATAGGGTCAAGGAATACCCCTGGTCTAGGCGCTGGACAACATGGTCGTCATGTTAATTAGTTGTGTTGGATGTTTTAAATACTGGCTGCTGGCGATTTTATAGACCGCTTAGATATAGAACTCATGTTAGAACAACAGCCGATGTTAATATAATATCTGCAGCCGCACAATACCAGCGCATGCTAAAGTATCCCCAGCATAGTTCAGAAACACATTTGTTAGGAGCGCAAAACTGTGTACGCTGTGCTAATAGACTAAAAGGTCTGCTAATGCTTGCAATCCAGGTAAGCATTGCACCTTGCAACTACTTATCAGGCCTGCCGCCTGACAGACTGCTGAATCTAAGGAGTCAAGATGGCTAGAGCGAGCTTAAACCAAAATCTACTGTCACAGGAATTTAGTGTGAATTAGAACCTTGCTTTATTGTCGTTACGGTATATGTATTTTGTCCCCTAATTCTCCTTGTAATCTCTCTCTGTGTATGAATATTCTGTTGTATACTAGCAATAAATACTCTAATCGTTGCTCTAACTTATACCCAACTCGGCGCCTCCGTATGTGATGTGAGTCAGTATATTTTCCGTTCATGTATAAGCCTACATACTGCTACTTAACCTTATGTTGACCCCATTGGTAATTTGAGCCCATAAGAACTACGTATTGACTTGTTTTGAGGGGGGCGGCATTTCAAAGGCTAGAGGATCCATTAGACTTGGTCCAGCTCTAGCGAAACACCGAACTACAAGAGAACGGTAGAGAAGGACTCCGGAGAAATTTATTTGACTAGAGCATAGGTAACAAAATTTCTAATGCCTTAAGATCTAAAGTGCTGAGGATTTCTTGACATGACAGCTGACTATCTCAGGCCTGCACTTCCACGGTGACTTCAGCCCGGCTTGCGACAGGTATAGTGTCGATGATGACCTTGTCCAACGGTTTCTGGTCTCGCAATACTTCTGCCTTCTGGGGAGATGGTTCTTTCTGCACCTCCTGTGCGACATCAACCGTGGTCACACCATGCAGGTTATAGCCAGTGTCACTGGAGTCCACAAACGCATCCAGTCCAACCCCCCCACGTGGGAACTGCTTGACCAGTTCCTTGTGCATCTCGAGAACTTTGCACATCTCCTTGTGTGTAACGTCGTTCAAGAAGACGCACTCACCGATGGGGCTGATCGGGACGGCAAGGCGGAGCTTGCCATCTCGGGTTCTCAAGATGGCTGCCGTAGCTTTGTCCAGGAGCAGTCCGTCAAATTGATGGTGGTCCATGGAGAGGCCAGCTCGCGAAAACAGGCGCAGGAGGCGAAGGTGATCCTCGTGCGATAACAAACCGCGAACACGGCTGAGAGTTGCAGAGTAAGCCATGTCGATTGAGATGGCATGTCCATGTCGCAGCGGAGGGTCAGGGACAAGTTCATGGAGGGGCGACCAACTAGGTCCGTTAGCAGAAGAGAAGAGAAGAGAAGAGGAGAGGAGAGGAGAGGAGAGGAGGTTTATATAAGCGGCAGCGGGAGCTTACGTGTGGCCGTAGGCAATGACTCTGTCAAGCATGATCTCATGCAAGTTGGGCGATTCAAGCTTCAACATTTCATAGATTCCTGCCCTGCAGATCTTGTCTGCGGCAATCTTGATCTCCTCGGAGCTTTCAAGTCGGCCGAAGGCTGTTTCGATCATCTGCTCGCAGTATTTGTCTAATAGGTCAAAAGTTGATTTGTCGGCGCAAGACGAGATTTTGATGAGCTCGGCGAATCCGTTGCGAATCTGTCCAACAGGTAGAGTGCGGAGGAAAGTGAAGTCGAGGAAAGTGTGTATGGGGGCATGGTAGGCACCCAGTCGATTCTTGTAATTGCCATAGTTTACAGCAACTTTGATAGAGACAGAAGCATCGATTAGTCCAATCACGGTGGTGGGGACACGAATGTAGTTCGTGTTGCGGCGGTAAGATGCACAGGCAAAGCTAAGAATTGTCAGGCACCCAGCTCTCTAAGACTTAAATACTGGCTTGGTATCACATACCCAGCAACGTCGGTTACCAAGCCTCCTCCTACAACTAGCACAGGCTCCTTTCGGAAAATGCCAAACTCGTTCATGGAGTCGACGATGCTCAACAATGTGTCCATCGTCTTGGCTTTCTCGCCAATCATGGTCTTGTGAATGGTGAGTTTGATCTGGTAATGATCAAAGTACTTCTGGATCACGTTTCCGTAGAGCGTGAAGATGTTGTAGTCCATTACAGCAAGACAACGCTGCCACTTGCTGTAGCACTTGGACAGCTGGGGGTTCTCGATGTGAAACACCCCATCGAGGAATTCGAAACCGTACTCGATCTTTTCATAGCCACACACTGCGAAGCCATTGGGAACAGGCTCCACAGTAGCTTTCATGTCAGACATGTTGAGATGATGGAATGGAATGGAATGGCAGAGAGGGTTTTGAGAATGCTGAGCTGATACAGTTTCCTTGGCTGATCCAGAAGACGATGCTGAGCAGAGTCGGAACAGATAAATAGGCTATTATGTTCAACCTTGCGGGTCCTTTTCCCGCAGCTTGTAGGAGTTTACTCCATGATTCATTATGTTACGCTATTTACTGCAATGGAACTCACCCAAACGCCTCCGCTCCATCCGCATTTGGATGAAGATCGCGGGCCGACGGGCGAATGGAGTCGTGCAACGCCACAGTCAGATTCAAGGAACAAAAAGCCTCCAGCTGGAGGCGGTTCCTAACGGTTCCCCCTTCTTTGAAACCTACAGCACCCTGAATTAGATTTCCGGCATTCATCCATGTATCTAGGCCCACGTGCTGCAAACAACAGCGGTGAAGGGAGCTAGTCCAGTCGCCGTTGATGGTTGATCCCACTTACACATGCATGATGGGAAGTATATATTTGCTTTGCGGGACACAATGGCGCCCTCGTTACACAGCATATGCGCATGGTCAATAACACATAATCATGATATCATATCGCGCATTCCAGCCCCCCCATCATCCGATTTTCTGGCTGCGGCAGATGATGAAGGGATAGCATTTTGAAGATTTCGATCTATGATCCGCATATCTGTCCCAACGTGCATCGTTTAGCGGTCAGGCACTAGTCCGGCCTGGGGATAGCCTCGAACGCAGATCATTTTCTCAGGTCCATACATTTTCTAAATAGTCAGCTTGGACACCGAGCTGCCGTCCTGGGGAAGAACGATTCGCAGTGGAAGAGCTCGGCTCTCTGCACCACTTCATCTCTTCACACACAGCCCTCATATCGTACGTGGCCACCATCATGAGAGATTTGCAGCCATTCGATAGCACAAGGGCATACGCAGAGCAGGGGGAAATCTATTTTGACGATGGAAGAGAGGCAGAGCTGCTGAGTTGTATTCTGGCTCGAGATGACATTGACGACATCCGAGGATCCCCTCAAAAGGTCCTGGGAGCAATTGACGCCTTTGGCAAGCAGAAATTCTTGATGAACGTGGGGCAAGACAAGGGAGCAATTGTCACCAAATTGATCGCTTCTTCGAAGCCTAGCGTCATGGTAAGTAGATTTTTTTTCTTCTTCTTCCCAGGCACGTCTAATCATCGCTGGCCCAATTGACAAGGGACCAGGTCGAACTCGGCGGCTACGTAGGCTATTCAGCCATCTTGTTCGCAGATGCTGTTCGAGCTGCCGGAGGAGAGCAGTATTTCTGCCTCGAGCACAACACAGAATTTGCCAGCATCATCCGCACGCTGATCGACCTCGCGGGATTGAGCGAGCTTGTCACTGTGGTAGTCGGGGATAGCAGCGGCTCACTTCGTCAACTGAAAGAGAAAATGGGCATCACGCAGATTGATTTTCTCTTCTTGGACCACTACAAACCATTTTACGTGCGAGATCTGAAGCTTTGCGAGCATCTCGGCCTCATCAAGCCTGGTAGTACTCTTGCCGCGGACAATGTCATCAAACCGGGCAACCCGCCTTATCTAGAATATGTCAGAAGCACAGTTGAGCAAAAGAAGAAGAAAATAATGCTCTCTGGCGGAGAAAGTCAGCAGGATGAGGAGTCCATGGGGAACTCGAATCTGATCTACGAAAGCACCCTTGTCGAGAGCTTTGAGCCAACCGGCATTCCGGTAAGTTTGCTGCCTCCCCCAGAGCCCACAACAACTGCGAAAAGCAAAAGGCTGTTTTTTTTTTTTTTTTTTTTTTCCTTTTCGCACGTGTGATTAACAGCAGAAATGATAGGATGGGGTTGAGATTTCCCGTTGCGTTGGGCTGCAGGAGTGATTGATCATCATGGGACCTTGAATGCGTCATAGATGTGAAAGAAGATTATGGGTTGCATGGGCTGGCTGGTCCGATTTGTCACCGAACGCATATGCCACCACGGCGCAGTGAGGAAACAAGATAGAAAAGGAACTCGCAACTACTTCGTACTTGGCTCAACATTAGCGCGTCGCAAAGTGATAGTAATGCTTTGATGCTCTGATGCTTCCAAACGCCGCCCCCTCATCGTTAGCCCGTCACACGGTGGCGCGGTCTGCGGCATGGCACTTCTTCAAGAACCTATGCCTTCTCATCCTTAGCATAGCATTCTTGCCAATCAACACATTTGCCATCGTTTCGTCGTTGGTCTATTCAAGTTTCCAGGGTAACAGTCGTCGAAATGTGGTGTCGGGCAGGAGAATTCTGGTGACTGGTGTATCCATGTCAAAAGGCCTGGCAATCGCGCGTCTTTTGCATCGCCAAGGGCACACTGTTATTGGGGCAGATCGCCACCATTTGTCCGCGGGCCGAGTTTCCAGGGCAATTGAGAAATTCTACGTCTTACCACCGTTTACACCTAGCACTGACCGCGGGGAGATACAAGACGATCCATACATATTGAGCTTACTCGATCTTGTTCTCACTGAGCGCATTGATCTCTGGATTCCAGCATCAGACGTCAATGGACAATTGCACGATGGCCTAGCAAAGGAGCTTGTCGAGGCAAAGACATCGGCCAAGGTCATCCAGTTCGGATTCGACGATGCCTTCACGTTGGACAACAAGGCTACCTTCATGGCGCTCGTTCAATCCCTTGGACTCACAACCCCCCATACAAAACGCATCAGCAGTAAAGCCGAGCTACAGGAATTCTTGAAAGCAAGGCAGGGACTATCGTCGAGTCTGGGTGAAAAACGGTATCTGATCAAGCCGATTGGCGTTAACGATGTGGCCCGATACGACATGCCGCTCCTACCCCTCGGAACCGAGAGAGAGACCATGGCCCGAATTGACGCCATACCCTTCGGCGGCAGCAGTGATTATATCGCGCAAGAGTACATCCAAGGCGAAGAGTTCTGTACTCATGCTCTGGTCATCCGCGGCCGAGTGAGAGCTTTCGTGGCATGTCCGTCGTCGGGGCTATTGATGCATTACACTGCTCTGCCCCGAGATTCTCCCCTGAGTCTCGCGATGCTGGACTTTACCAGCCAGGTAGCCGAAGGAAGGGGGAAGAACTTGACGGCACACCTGAGTTTTGACTTCATTGTCCCTCGTCAGCACGACGACATGGACGGAGGAGCGGAGAAATCAATTGTGTACCCGATCGAATGCAACCCGAGAGTACATACCGCCGTGCTATTGTTCGACCAGGAGCCACAACTGGCGGCCGAGTACCTTTCGTGTCTTTCTGCCCTAGATCCCGACACAAGCGACCGGTATGTCGGGTACGAGCCATCGCCACTGTGCCCAGCTCAACCTCGCTGCGTATACTGGATTGGACAAGACCTCGTCGAGAGCGTCCTGTACCCCGCCTGCCAAACTCTAATCATATCGTCGATGGACTGCAAGTCTCTGAAAAGGAGTGTTGGGGCTTTTGGCGAGCGCCTGCGCTATTGGAAAGATGGCATTTTCGAGACATGGGATCCGCTGCCGTTCTGGTGGACGTACCACGTTCAATGGCCTGCGCTGTTTGTGCGATACTTGATCAAAGGGCGGTGGCACAGGGCAAATGTCAGTACGGGCAAACTATTCGAGGCAGCTTGAATTAGGTACCTAAGATAGATTTTCTTGTCCTCGGCCCCCCATATCCAGATGAATAGTCCTTCTGGAAAACCGTCACATTTCCAACAAGAATCCCCCAAAATATCCGAGTCCAACCTCCAGGCGTGACTTCCTAATTCGGCGTCTCCCACTCATCCTCTTGGCTCCGATTGATTCCGATTGATAACCTTGCCGTCTTCCGAAGACATGACACCGGGCCCAACCCCAGGCACGATCTAACATCCAAATCAGAATGGGACGCATGGCCTTGCAAAGTTGCCCTTACAAGTCACTTTTTGATGCCTCTGCGACACCAAGCAGCCAGCGGTGTGTACCGTGCACCCCGCTCTCATCGGGCACCCAGCATGTGGCAGAGATAAGAGGGTTGTGTGCCCCGCCAAAATCTCCAGACCGAAGAAAAATCGAAATCCAAGTCTGGATTCCCATCGCTCGGCGGCCGTGACTGTTCCCGTACCGGAGCTCAATTGATAGTCTGGGACTCTTTCTTTTGTTGTTCCCTTTCTTTATTGAACCCAACGTCCCAGATACACACCCCTTTTGGATTGCAATCAACAAGATCCCCAGACAAGCCGTATTCGGCCCTGCTGCCCCGATATCGGATATCTGTTCGCCCCTTTCGAAATGCCTTCTCTCCTGAGCCACGACGAGACCAACGGGGTTGCCCAAGAGGTCAATGGCCCTCCAAGACCTGAGACGCCTGCCGGGCGCATGGCCTTGACAGACTACAGCATCAATCCCTCGCCGCCATCAGAGGAGAAGAGAGCGAGGTGGAGGCAAGCCGTTCCAGAAGATCTACTATTACCCAATGGATTTCCAGACGTTTGTGTTCCTTTTCCTTACGTCTCGAGCTTCAATCGTGATGTGGTTTTTGTTTTTTGTTTTTGTTTTCAAAAAAAAAAAAAATTCCGGATCTTGACTTGATTCCTCATTAATCATGCTTGTCACGATAGTATCTGCGCATGATTGCGAGTGCCACCTCCAGAGTCTATGAAGCCTGCAAAGTCACGCCGCTTACCCCCGCCGTCAACCTGAGCAATCGACTCGAATGTAATGTCCTCCTGAAACGAGAAGACACACAGCCCGTGTTTAGTTTTAAATTGCGCGGCGCTTATAACAAAATGGCCCACCTCGATCCTGCTGTGAGTTGGAAAGGCGTTGTTTGCTGCTCCGCCGGCAACCATGCCCAAGGCGTAGCCTTCTCGGCAAGAAAACTCAAGATCCCTGCCACCATTATCATGCCCGAGGGAACACCCAGCATCAAGCATACCAATGTGGCGAGACTAGGCGGTCATGTCGTGCTGCATGGTGCCGACTTTGACGCTGCCAAGGAAGAGTGCGCACGGCGCGAGAAACAAGATGGCCTTATCAATATCCCGCCTTTTGATGATCCTTATGTCATTGCCGGCCAGGGCACCATTGGAAACGAGTTGTTCGGACAGGTCAACATGTCCAAGGTTGAAGCTATATTCTGCTGT
Source organism: Atkinsonella texensis (assembly GCA_001008035.1). Classification (NCBI taxonomy): domain Eukaryota; kingdom Fungi; phylum Ascomycota; class Sordariomycetes; order Hypocreales; family Clavicipitaceae; genus Atkinsonella; species Atkinsonella texensis. The sequence goes on along the minus strand of KQ061733.1, from coordinate 62,698 downwards.
GCAGGCGGGGGCGGTCTCATCGCCGGCATCGGCTTCTATGTGAAGCGCATGGCGCCCCACGTCAAGATAATCGCAGTCGAAGCGTATGATGCGAACGCCTTGGCTCAATCGTTAAGGAAAGGCGAGCGGGTCGTGCTTAAAGAAGTTGGCCTATTTGCAGACGGCGCGGCTGTGAAAACCCTAGGCGAGGAGACCTTCCGTATCTGCCAGGACGTAGTTGACGCAGTAGTTGAAGTCACGACCGATGAGATTTGCGCCGCTATCAAGGACATGTACGACGACACTCGATGCGGATTAGAACCGGCGGGTGCCTTGTCCATTGCCGGGCTGAAGAAATACGCATCACAGCATTCCTCTCAAGACTCGAGCCGCACTCTGATCGCCGTTACATCTGGAGCCAACATGAACTTTGACCGCCTGCGGTTTGTCGCTGAACGCGCCGCTGTCGGCGAGGGCAAAGAAGTTCTCCTGGCAGTTGCTATTCCCGAACGACCAGGGGCATTTGCCAAATTGATCGATACCATCATGCCTTATGCTGTTACCGAATTCAACTACCGATATGCTGACAGTGACGTCGCCAACGTTATGATTGGTCTGTCACTGACGGAACCGGCCGCGAAGAGAAATGAAGAGCTTCACATGCTTCTAGAGCGTATTCGTCACGAGAACATGTCTGTGACTGACCTCTCTGGCGACGAGCTTGCCAAAAGCCACCTGCGGTATCTAGTTGGTGGCCGCTCTGCTGTTGCCAATGAAAGGCTCTACATGTTTAGCTTTCCCGAACGACCAGGTGCCTTGGAGCGCTTCCTCAAGACACTTCGTCCTCGATTCACCATCAGTCTGTTTCACTACCGAAACTACGGCGGCGATATCGCCAAAGTCCTCGCCGGAATTTCATGTCCTGACCAAGATAGCGGAGAACTAGCGCAATTTCTTGAGGACGTCAAGTATCCGTTCGAGGAATGCACGAATTCAGATGTATTTAAGACCTTCTTGAGAACATAGACATTAGAACTGCGGAGCATGAATAGCTCATAGAGTATATTAGTTTCGGTCGTCCGAGGCGCCGGCGTTTAAGGACGGATTGAGGGACCTGTTCAACCTTACACTTGTTTTTTTTTTCTTGGTTGCAGTCTGTCAGCAGCATCTTTCAAATATGTGTAGAGGGATGAGGTCCATGAAATGAATTCGAAAGTTTCAGTCATCATAGTATGATATGACCGGTTGATCTAGTCAGCTCCCCCATCTTACGGCCGCGGCTTGCAAACTCGACATTCTTTTGGTTCATTTCAAGGCTTGTTTCTCGAGCAACAGCGACCTAAGCAGCACAGTGTCAGAAATTCGCGCCACACGATGATGACTTGCTGATAGTCGGCGAAACACTCTTGGATGAATCCTTCCTGCAAGGATAATTTTGCTACGCGCGTGGCAGAATTGTCGACATTGCCAGGACCAGCATTCTTCCCGAAAAGCAAGGACAAAAATTGTCGACTGGCCGATTGGACGGGCAAGGTTCCGGGAAGTGAAATGAGCTTTGCTACCGGGCTGTGGCTTTCGTCATACAGTACGGAGTACGTACATGTATAAGTGCACGCAACGCTCAAGACAACGCGCTTCACGTTGGTCTGTATGCTGAACTGAAAAACGTAGGCGCACACTAGTGGATAGCATCAGTGATTCGGGCCGGAAGTGGGGGCGCAGAGGGGGAAGATATCGCCACGTCGCACCATGTTGATACGAGACGCGGCGATGCCTGGCGCAGGCCGTGTGGGCCAGATCCGATAAGTACAATCCTTGGACGAACGAGTTTACAAATCTGCCGTGCAGCGGGTGTTTGAGCCCTGGAACGGAAATTAGTAAGAACGGTAGATACCTTGGAATTATACAGAAGAAGTGTAAATCTCGTAGGTGGCGCTTAATCTTGTGCATTCTCCCTGTTCCTCTCAACTGTTAGAGAGTTACCTGACAGCTGTATAAAAGCGGGGGGCTTGTATCTTTGCACAATCATTCATTGGGAGTTGTACGTAAGCGCGAAGATAGTGGGGTTGCACAGTATAATGTGCTATGGGCTCGGGCTTAACTATCACTATAATCTATCGGACCAATGGGATATCCACCGGCCAACCGAGGATGAAAGAGCAGGACAAGGACGGCTGGCTCCATCCATCTCAGGGGCAGAAGGAGGGGTATAACTTAGAGCCGATAAAAATACAGAATCATCGCTGTACGAGGTACATCTCTTGCCATACTAAATTGCGCTATGATACAAGTCCCATAAGCTGTCGGACTTACAAAGAGGTACATCGCACGTCTCACAACCGTGTGCCGTTTGCGAAGGTTGCTTAAGGTCACTCGCGAAGTGGCCCACATCCCAGAGGGGAAAATGGGGCTCTTTGTATTTGTAGCCTTATCGTCTCTAAGGACCCGGATAGGGAGCGCATATGCTCCTCTCGTCTCGCTCTCATCCTCACTGACGCTAGTTCGCAGTAGCTGTTGGGCCAGTCCGTTACAACATGCAAGATAAAAAGGGTTACATTATTAGGTTATACTGTGTAAGTCCTAACTAGGAACTCGGTGTATAGAGCTTACAAGTAATCTAGTAATCGCAAAGAATACTAGTGCAACCCTTTCCTCTTCCTTTAGATAGCTAGAAGGATAAAACAGGCCATTCTTCCCCCCTTAAGATAGAACAGAATCATCATCAATTAACAACAATCTTCTTTACCTTCTACCTGGTGTCTTGCCAGCCAGCCGCGCTCAAAGGGATGTCACCCAGGTCCATACTTCCTGGCTACTGATTGATGTGCGGCGTGGGGACCCTTGGACGAGGTTGGGCTAAATAGGAAACGCAGCGGGTGATTTGTTATTGCTGCCAAGACATGATATTACAAGCTGTGGAGTGCAGGAACCGTCTCCAGTTGTACCGAGTCCGATAGCCGCGGTACTAACGATAAGTCGCTTCTAGCAACCTTCCGCAGGGCTTCCATTACAGGGATGCCCTGGCTGCGGCTTGCTTAGAAACAACTTATTAGGCCGGAGCTCAATACAAGCTCACGCTGTTGACCCTGTTGCAATTGCATGCCAGGTCCTCCCTCTAATGTCCTCACGGGGACAGATTTCACAACGAGTACCAGACCATATCGTGTTCTCAACCTACGGATAATTATGTCAAGATCTCCGCTGTCGGGGGCGGTTGCGGCGGTGGCAGTTGAAGAGCCGTGCGTCAGTTGGTCATCTGCGGCGCGGACCACTGGCCACCATCACGATCAGTTTCTGATATCCGCACCATTAGCGAGAATGAACCAAAGTTTGGCGAAAACTGCGGGAAAATGAAACCCCTACAGGATCAGCGAGACGTATCAAGGCAATCGAAACCGACCGGTCACGGGCCTCAGTCGGGCTGGGGAGGTCCGGGTCGTGATGTATTCGCCTATTCGCCAGGCTCGTCGCGAACCCAGACAGGTAGAGGTACCTTTCCAATGGACTTGAGATGACATGGCCAACAACAGAAGTCTTCCGCCGCAGGCCTTGATATATGGGACGTATCGAAGTCCTACTTCGTCGGCTCTGTTTATCCAAACCTTTATGCAGGTGTGGCATATCGGCCGAGCTGTATTCAATTTGCACTGTGTCGTTGCATTGCCCGTTGTGGTCCAGAGGACGGAGAAGAACGGGTACACAAATCACGACTTTGGCTCGCGGGACGGAGCATTGGGTATTGCTGTATTGTGTTCTGGGTATTCCTGCGTATTGTTTTAAAAAGACGACGTTAGGGGATGACAACCGCTCGGTCCATTGCCCACTGGGATTGGGTGAACCGCGGACGAGGAGGGGTCGTGTAATTTTTCGCCCGCACACGCAGCAGGAACAGCAGGAACAGCAGGAACGGGGCTGCGAGGAGTTGGTTGGGCAGTCACGGGTGACCCCAGCGCAACGTTGCCTGCCTGTTCGGTCTGGCGGCCAAGTGCAGCGAGAAAAAAAAAAAAGACATTAAAAGCAGTTGCGCCGATTTAAATGTTCCTGAGCTGGTGCTTGTACCAACCAACCCCGCGGGGCGAACTTTTAGATTGAGGTCTGTTGACGCGGCGTCATGTCAGTAGATCAGTTATCTAATGGCATACTGTAGGTTTTTGTTCAAACCTGGCGCCGAGTGCGATAGTTGTGGCCAATCTCACATCTCACTCAATTAGAATTCTGCTCACCCCAGTGCCCGGCCGCTGTGCGCTGTGCGGTGACGCCACCAAGCTCCCATGTCCCATGTCCCATGTACCGTTTTACCCTGGTTCGCATCCACCCTCCACCACCCCTCACCCCTCACCCCGTCACCGGCCGTCGTCGCTTCTTCGTCTGGTGTTCTAGTGTTCTAGTGTTCTAGTGTTCTACTCCGTACTGTTGCTGCTTCCATCCTGCTGCCCCAACTTCGAGCATGCACATTCTCCTCTCTCGGTCCGCTTTGTATAATATAGTACCTGCATTTGTGCTATGCATGCTACTCTACTGCGCTTCAATACGCGGAGCATTTCTTCTTGATCTTCTCAGCGCAATATCTTTTGTTTCTCTGGCCTGCGCGAACACTTCATCCCGCTTCTGGCTACTGTCATTAATCATTTCGACCAGAGTCCGCACTTCGTCACAGCGCCGTCATAAGCCAGCTGCTACAACGTTTGCCATCTATTTCGCTGAGCATGATAATTCCCAGTCTTTGACGGTCGCTACATCGAGACACACCGCTGGCGCCATCTGCAGAGCCTTGTTGCCAGTGCCGCCCACGATCTCATATCCTTAATAGATCACCTTCTGATAAAGCGTCAGATTGCCGCTATCTGATGTGGCAGTCGGGAAACAGCTCACCCAGCACCAACCAACCGATTTGTTTCATGCTCATTTCTCTTTTAAAGAGCGTTGGCTGGCACGTCCCAGCCCTTGTCCGATCTCATTTCCCACGTCATCGGCCAGTCGTCGTGATTGGGTCATATCATTAGAACAGCCAGCCAGGATCCTCGGCTCATTAGCTGGAACAGCGACCAACAGCGACAGGAGCATGCCGCAGCCCTGCATTATTCACAATTCCTACACTGCGCAAACACCACGAGCTGTTCATTATTTGGCGATCGAAACCTAGATTACAAGCTATTGGCATTCCCGGCGCAGCGGCCGTATTGGCCGCCCTGTGTCGACAGACCCGGACTGCAACGCCAGGTTCTAGCAGTTCACTGGGGCTGTCGCGCTTCCCAAGTCAGCATTTCGCCTCACCCATCACCGCCTAGTAGTATTCAGGGAGCTTCCTGTATTCGTGGCCCTGATGCGTCGGGGACGGTCTCCCGGCTCTGCTTCGCCATACCGGGCGCTGGCTCATCATCAACAGACAGCTTCCCCATCTACGTCAACCGACCCCAGCTCCGTCATAAGATCTTTTGATGTCGATTCCAACCCTGCGCGGCCAGTACGGCCCTCGCCCCTTACCGCCTCGACGATTCGAGATATGCCATTGGATCTAGTTGAGCGCATCCGATCATTTCCTCTATTCCTGTCGGCTCCCGAAGAATTCCTCGTTGCTATTGGCAATCACCTCAAGCCACAAATCAACGGACCTAACGACCACATAATCACCGAAGGCCATGAAGCAAAGGCCATGTATTGGCTGGTGCGCGGTGTAGTGGCCGTGACCTCGCGTGATGGAGAGGCAGTGTATGCCGAACTGAAGCCGGGTGCTTTCTTTGGCGAGATTGGAGTTCTAATGGACATGCCGCGTACTGCCACAATTGTCGCACGGACAAAATGCCTCTTGCTTGTTTTGAAAAAAGAGGATCTGCAACTCGTCATGCCCAAATTCCCTGAGATGGAGAAAGCAATTCGAGAAGAAGCCCAAGAACGCCTTCACTTGCTTAAGAAACAGCGACAAGAGCGTGGTGCCAGCCTGAAATCGGACAAAAGTGACTTCACCCCCCGAACGACCGTCCCTGGCGAGGTTTCGACCGGCGAGAGCGGAGCTATAAAAGATGGCGCCGTGGTCAATACAAAGAAGCGCAAGTCGCCAAGTCCTGGCGTGATTGAAGATCTCGCCGCCGGCAGTGCTATCGGAAGCGGGTTCGTCAATATTCGAAAGACACTTAAGGAGCTACCTCTGTTTTCTAATTTGCCCCCCGATATCCTACACTTTCTAGGCTTGAGTGTGCAGCCAAAGACCTACCATCCTTTTGTTGAAATTATCTGTCAGGGCACGCGGGGCAATGAAATTTATTTCATCGTACAAGGCGAGGCTGAAGTCATACATGACCAACCCAAGGAGAAGCACCATGGCCAACGGAGAGCATTTTCGGTACAGTCAAGACCCCGATTGAAAGCTGGGCAATATTTTGGTGAAGTTGCAAGCTTGGGGCTGTCGCCAGGAAGGACCGCAACCGTTCGATCTATTACGACAGTGGAATGTTTGATGATTCCCGGTGAAGTCATGGAGGAACTGTGGCGGCGATGTCCGCCAGATATTAAATATCAAGTGGAGGAGACGGCTAGATTACGGTTGAGGACCCAGGACGAGGACATCAAGATAACGGACCTGGATAACAAATTACAAATGTCAATATCGGACCCTGCTACTCCCTCGACTCCTGCAAAGGGACCCTTGGCTCATCTCACATTAACCACGCCTTCAGATCAAGGATCGCCCAGTCAAGATGATATAGAAGTCATGGAACCAACGGACCCGGATCCGTTTCTGAGTGTCAATATGGAAAACTTGAGGAATCGCAGACGACAGTCTTTGGCTCCTCCAACACCCCAAAGCGAAAACACGACAGCTATTCGACCCAATGGTCACCGCCCATCTTTCATTGACCTTAGCCCAATTCGCTTTAATTCTAGCGAGAGGCTCGAATCCGGCGTTCCGGCAAAAAGAGCCAGGACTGCCACGAGTCGGTCGCTGTCACTCTGCGTACCGGCCTTGAATGATGAGGTGCTTGTCCAAATATTCAAGTACCTCGATATCAAGGAACTTTTACGCTTGCGTCTTGTCAGCACCCGTTGGCGGCATCTCCTAACCACGTCTCCCAAAATATGCGACGAGGTCGATTTGTCTCGTTATAACCGCTTTGTCACAGACCATGCGCTCATACATGTCCTGGTTCCTTTCATCGGAAGGCGGGCTACGTCCATGGACCTGAACAACTGCTTTCATGTCACGGATGAAGGGTTCTCTGTCTTGTGGCGCCAGTGTGGTAAGAACATCAAGAGGTGGCGCATGCAATCCGTATGGGATGTATCTGCATACCAAATTCTCGAGATGAGCGAAAACGCCAAGGAACTGGAAGAGGTAGATTGGAGTAATTGTCGAAAAGTGGGAGATAATCTTCTCGGTCGTGTAGTGGGATGGGTCGTGTCTGAGCTATCAACCGCCAAAAAGAGTCCTGCTACCACGAGGGCTCCCCAAAAGGAACAGGAGGACAGGAAAAAGATGGTTCAGAGCGCAAATAACCCTCCACCCGGGACAGTGATCGGGTGCCCAAAGCTCAACAAGCTGGACCTGTCGTACTGTAAACACATCACAGACAGGTCGATGGCTCATTTGGCAGCTCATGCGTCAAACAGGCTTCGCTCATTATCTCTCACTCGTTGCACATCCATTACGGACGTTGGATTTGGGACCTGGGCTCAGTACAGATTTGAGAAGCTTACCCACCTGTGTCTAGCTGATTGTACGTACTTGTCGGACCATGCGATCGTGTCTCTCGTGAACGCGGCCAAAAGCCTTACTCATTTGGATCTCTCCTTTTGCTGCGCTTTGTCCGATACGTCGACTGAGGTGGTAGCCCTGGGATTGCCCATGCTCAGAGAGCTCAGGATGGCGTTTTGCGGTAGCGCAGTGAGTGATGCAAGCCTGGAGAGCATTGCCTTGCATCTCAACGAACTGGAAGGCCTTAGTGTTCGCGGCTGCGTCCGGGTCACTGGCAAAGGGTTGGATAATATTCTACGAGGCTGTACTCTCCTCAATTGGGTGGATGTGAGTCAATGTCGCCATCTTGAGCATTGGCTTCGCTCTGGCAGCATCGCAAAATGGGGTTTCGATGATCGTACAAGCAAACCCGTTGTACCATCGGGGTGGTGGGCAGCTGCAGCAACCGAGAGTATCGGGGAGATGCCCCCATTGGCAACCATGAGCGTGGCCATGTTGACAACGCCCAGTTTCCTTCCCCGTTCAGGTCTCGGCTTATTGGGCAGGCGAGCGAGACAACCTGTCAGATTCATTGTCCAGAAAGGGAATCAGGGCTTGAGATGACGAATGATGAGGGAACTGCAGCGCCTGATATTTTGTGGGAAACGGTCTCTCCTTGGGTTTGGAAATGGGGTTGGTGATTTGATGAATGTATAGAGAAATCACGGGCGTTCAGGCTGACTTTTTTTGCAATGGAGCGATAGACGTCATGATTCCGGGCTTAATCCTGTTCGCGCTCTATACCATCTTTTTCGTGTCCTCCTGTTTCTTTTGTGCAGAACTCATGTGTAGCAGGACGCTTTTTGGCGGTTGATGACATATCAGGCCTGGCTCTGCTGGCGGCAACTTATGTGACAATGACAATTTTGGATATTTTAAGTAGGCAGTTTTTGGCAACATTGATACTCAGACAGCTCGGGCCACAGCGTGAGCGCGTCGGGGACAATACTCCCAACGACATATCATTGACTTGTCCTGTGTACGAAGCAAGGCAGGCAGTGCATTGCATGCATCAAGACTTGGACGGAATGTTCCACCGTCTTCCAATAAGACCCACGTGACCAGACTTAGACTGCGAGTGTCCATATTATCCGTGCTTGCACGTCATTGTTAATGGTTAATCAGCAAGTCTCGACTGGAGCTACAAATTGACGTTGCCTGGCGCCACCCATTCATTTAATGACCTAGATTTCCCTTCCACGAGCCAAGAACCGACTTAAACTTTTCATCGTCAACCAACCGCAGCGATCGTTCGCGAAACGTTGTCGACCATGTCATTCACCGTCAGTGTGCGGCAGAGCCCTCTACGCCTGGCGCAACGACTGCCCGAGCTGTCCAAGTCGGCATTCCAGCCGATCCGAAGCTTCCATCACCAGCCTACAAAACCTACCAACAACTTCTTCACGCCGCGCGTGTCAACGATTGCCACACGAAATGCCTTCGCCCGCGCCGGCAGCCGTTCATTTCACCAAGATACCGCCCAGCAAGCCTTCAGAGGCTCTAGCACGAGAAAGTTGCTTGTCGGCGGTGCCATCTTTGGTGGTACCCTAGTTGCCATCAATGCCGTGTTCAACCGTGAGACAAGGGACGACGGTGGCATGCCGCTGTACGAGAGAGAGTATCTGAACAACACCTTCCTGCATACCGGTCTGGGGGTTGGCATCATTGGTTTGACGGCTAGACAAATGGTTCAAAGCGGCTTCGTGTACCGTCTAATGGTGACAAATCCCTGGGTTGTAGGATTGGGCGGCTTGGCCTTGAGCTTCGCAACCATGATTGGAACGCGATCCATCAGTCCCGATAAGTAAGTCTAAACATGCGGAAATTTTCAACATCAGGAACGGCAAGACACTTACATGACAAACCTGCAGCTACATCCCCAAGTATGCACTCTGGACTGCCTTCAATGCCACGCAGGCTGCCTTTGTCGCTCCTCTCCTCGCTTTCGTCCCGGCTCCTCTTCTCGCCCGCGCTGGTCTTTACACAATTGCCATGATGGGCGCTCTTTCTATCGTCGGAGCTACGGCTAAGCAAGAGAAGTACCTGTACATTGGAGGTCCACTCCTCGCTGGTGCCGCCATTGTAGCTGTATCTGGTCTTGCTCCCCTCGTCATCCCTGCCACGGCTGTGCGAACCCTTGCCTTCACTGAGAGCATCTGGTTGTATGGTGGTCTCGCCGTCTTCGGTGGTTTCACACTATACGATGTGCAAAAGGTGTTGCACCACGCTCGCATGGCTCAAGCCGGTGCGATCAAGCGCGATCCCGTAAACGAGAGCATTTCGCTAGAACTTGACTTCTTGAACATTTTCGTTCGCATGGTCCAGATTCTGATGATGCAGCAGAACCGCCGAAAGTAGCGGGCTTACCCAATTCGGCAGGAGGTTGAGATCCTTTCAATAGTAAGTAAATTGGAGAGGATGGGAATTGATTCTATGCTTTTTTTTTTTTTTTCCACTTTGTAATGTATACAGAGGCAAACTCCTCTCTGTGGGCGCGGTCGAGCCGTGCCGAATTAGGCAATAGGAAAAGAATATCAACAATCGTAAAGGAAGCTGATGGCCTTGCTGCCTGTGAAGCATATATTCAACAAAATTATGTCAAAATCAAACATTAGACCAACTAGATCCAGGATGCCTACTTAAATTGATTGAAGCAACTACTATTTGAACTATCCAAGACGCAATATGCATATCATGTCAGATAAAATTGCAAACTCCAAGTAATCTACCCGTAGTCACCCATAGTCATTGTAATTTGGCCATCGACTTAAATCCTCACTTTAGGGGAGGAAACGGTCTCAAGAAGTGACTGGGACACTCATAACCCCCAGGATTTCTATGCAAATACTCCTGGTGATATTCCTCCGCAGTCCACCACTTTCCCGCCGGGGCAATCTCCGTCACAATGGCTCCCTTCCACCACTGCTCGTTCGCAAGGCGCGTAACCTCCCTCGCGGCCCTCTCCTGCTCCGCATCATGAAAGTAGATGGCAGATCGGTACTGGGGACCAGCATCGGGGCCCTGGCGATTCAGGGACGTGGGGTCATGCATCTTGTAGAAGAACTCGAGGAGCGCGCGGTAGGACACCTGCTTCGGGTCGAAGATGATCTGGGCGGCTTCGGCGTCTAACAACAGCGGTTGCCGTCAGGTTCTGCCCACCCGGACAGGAAAAGGGGAGACTTACGGCCGGTTTTGCCCCCGCAGACTTGCCTGTATGTCGGGTCGTGCAGGTCGCCGCCGATGTAGCCTACCTTGGCGTCGACGAGGCCCTTGTCCGCGAAGTGGCGCCTGTAGAGGCGCTCGGTGCCCCAGAAGCAGCCTGCTGCGACGGTGCATCTCTGCGCGCCTTCGGGGATGGGGCCCGGGGCGGCGGAGGGGTCGGCTATGGGGAGGCGCGTGGCCTGGGTGAAGGGCCGGGCGAGGCGGGTGATGAAGCTTGGGAGGTGGTTCATTTCTGGTGGTTTGCGCGGCGCAGATGAGGGGGAAGTCGTGCACGGTGTGTAAAGGGCGCGGCAGACAAAAAGAACCCTCTTTGTCAACGGGGGAATTACGGTGCGGAAGATGGATTGGTATGGCATGCGATGAGGGTCAAGTCCCTTTGGGAGTCATGACGTGATGCTTTTCCCCGCCAGAAATGACAACTGGGGGGCAGGGCAGGGGGGCTCGCTGGTGAACAGTTGACATGCATGTAACAGATTTTTTAGCTTGCTATTTAAAAATACCTGGGGAATTCTTGTAGGAACAGGACGTGTCCTTTCCTCAGCTAGAAACAACAGTGGTCTTTCAGAAAGATATAAACAAGGTAGACCTAACAGGGTCAGGCTGGAGCCTTTCTGATGATGATGATGATGATGATGATGATGTCACCACTCCTGTTTAGTGGGCCCTCTGTTTCTATCGTGAAGGCTCTAGGATCACGTGCGCGACATGTATAGGGCCCAAGCAGTCTCTTCAATGCGTAGTGCTTGCGCAATGTTGTTAAAGATTGACTTGTCAAGGCTATAGGGGTCACACGGACGAAGTGAGGATCAAGGAACACCGAGGTCGTAGATAGGTGCTACTATGGTCAGGTCAGGTGCTTAAAGGTTTTAATCTCTAACCTTCCCAATCTAAGTCTGCACTGTTGCAGTCTCTTTATACACATTGTAGTATACACATTGTAGGCTCGCTGCTTATACCCTGCTAGAGCGAGGGCTGAGCCCTAGTAGAGCACAAGCAGTAAGCCACAACATATATAAAGATACCGCAACAGCGCGGACTTAGATTAGAACGGTTAAAGATTAAAACCTTCAAGTATCTGACCACAGTAGCACCTCTCTATCTGCGACCTCGGTGTTCCTTGATCCTCACTTCGTCCGTGTAACCCCCTATAGCCTTGACAAGGGGAGGTCAGGACGTTAATACTGTTGTTATTGATTGGGGGATTATTGGTGGTGTGAAACCCGGTCGGGTCAGAGATCAACGTCTATCCGAACCACTTCCACCGATCAGAGCGCCGTGGAATTCAACTCTGCTATCCATGGCCACAACATCGTCTCCAAATCCTGTATAATCCATAAAGTCAAGGGCAAAGGAACAGAAACGAGTCAAGGATCGTAATACAAGGCCACAGGGATAATAGATGGCAGCCAATATTGATCCGGAGGAAGAGGCCTTCTTAAAGGAGTGAGGGTGCTAATGTCACGATAATTCGTTGGCTTGCCCGTTAAGTAGTTAGGGATGGGTCAATATCAGCTGCTTTCCTTTACCACTGTGGCTTACGAGCCTCAACTTCTCGTACCGTGTTTCTGTTCCTTTGCCCCCGATTTGACGGCTTATATAGGCTTTAAAGATGCGTTGTTGGCCGCAGGTAGCAGGGTTAAATCCCACGAATTTGAAAACATTATAGGCCTATAGACAATCAATTTCTGCTTAGTCTAACTGCTTGAAAGAATTACCCAGTGTTATTATCTTCCCTTCTTAGCGGAGTTAAAGAGCAAGTTTAAATTCTGCTTTCTCTTGAGCGGTCAGAAAGGCTTCCCTTGTTGTGGTAATAAGAGGCTTCTGAAGAAACTCTCTAATATCGAGGTTGTGCAGGTTTAGGAGCTCTCTTGACGAGGACTCAGCCAGTGTAGGGCCCGGGGCAGCCTTAGCTGTAATGCGCGGGCCACCTACGCTAAGAGCTCCTAAGAGATGTATCTGGGCCGTTGCCGCTTTCTCTGCTGTGTGGCCCTTCGATGTTGTTCTTAGGGAAAGAGGGTGAGGGGGAAGAAGGACGAGGGTTCTTTCTAGGCCTTCCTAGGCTTCTTTTCTGCTCTCCTGTATTTACATCGGTCGTTGCCTTCGGTGGCCTGCCTCTTTTGTCAGGCTCAGGCTTGATGTCTTCGTCATCATCTTCAGTGATGATTGGGATCGGGGTTGAATTCCACGAATTTTTGTAAAGTGACGAAATGGTCTTGCAGTGAGATGAAAGACGCCACTTTACATAGCAATTAGTGGGGGAAGAGTAATTAGGGCACGCTAGTATAGCCTCCTTACATAAGCAGCCCACACATCATAATCTTTAAGATAAGGGTTTTAATCGATTAAGATCTCTCTTGTTAGAGATAGTAAAAGTATCTATGAATAAGCTTCATGCATCATTTAAGAAAAACATGAATCTCTATTACGAGCGGCCACCAAGTCATATAACAGCTTCAGGATTTTTTCCTCGGCAACGAGCTTATCCCTCCGGATCCCACCCACGACAAGATGGCCAGCGATATGGATGCCGAAGCGCCTCACAACAACTTCGACACAGTGCTGGTGCTTGACTTTGGCAGCCAAACCAGCCATTTAATACTCCGGCGCTTACGAGCCCTTAATGTCTACGCTGAGATGCTGCCGTGTACCACCAAGCTCGCCGATTTAAGCTGGAATCCCAAGGGCATCATCTTGTCCGGAGGCCCCTCCTCCGTCTACGACCAAGGCTCGCCCCATGTTGATCCTGCTGTCTTTGATCTTGGTGTGCCTATTCTTGGTATATGCTATGGTTGCCAGGAAATTGCTTGGCGGGCCAACTCTGAGAACGTTGCCCGCGGAACGACTCGAGAATATGGCCACGCCGACGTGACCATTCTCAAGGCCGGCAGCCACGCCGACCGTCTCTTCGCCGACTTAGGCGAGACCATGCATGCCTACATGAGCCACTTCGACAAGCTCGTCCGCCTGCCTGCGGACTTCGTAGTCGTGGCCAAAACGCCCAACTCGGAATTCGCTGGCATCGCCCACCAGACAAAGCCCATTTTCGGTGTACAATTTCACCCCGAGCTCGAGCACACTCCGCGTGGAAGTGAGCTCCTGCGCAACTTCAGCGTCGACATTTGCGGAGCGCAGCCCAGCTGGGTAATGAGCGACTTCATCGAGCAGGAGATCACTCGGATCAGAAAGCTTGTCGGCCCTAAAGCCCAAGTCATCGGCGCTGTTAGTGGTGGTGTTGACAGCACAGTAGCCGCAAGGCTTCTGCGGGAAGCGATTGGTGATCGCTTCCATGCTGTGCTCGTCAACAATGGATTGATGCGTCTGAACGAGTGCGAGCAGGTCAAAGAAACGCTTCAGGAGCATCTCGGGATCAACCTCACGGTCGTCGATGGCGCTGAGCTATTCCTTGGTCGCCTGAAGGGCATTACGGAGCCAGAGAAGAAGCGCAAAATTATTGGGGAAACCTTTATTGACTTGTTCGAAAGAGAAGCTATTAGGATCGAGAAAGAAGCGGAGAATACCCTTAATGCAGGCAAGGTTTCTTGGTTCCTCCAGGGGACGCTGTACCCAGATGTCATCGAGTCTTTGAGTTTCAAAGGTCCTTCAAGTACCATAAAAACCCATCACAATGTAGGCGGTCTACCCAAGCGTATGATGGACGGCCAAGGCCTGCGGCTTCTGGAGCCGCTCCGGGAACTATTCAAGGACGAGGTCAGGAGCCTGGGTCGACGGCTACAGATCCATGAAGACCTCGTCAACAGGCATCCATTCCCCGGGCCCGGCATCGGGGTGCGCATTCTTGGGGACGTAACCGTTGAACGTGTAGAGATCGCCAGGAAAGCAGACCATATTTTCATTTCCATGATCAAGGAAGCCGGGATTTACAATGACATGTCCCAAGCCTACGCTGGTCTGGATACAAACAAGGCTGTCGGTGTCATGGGGGACACTCGAGTCTATGGGTACATTGTCATCCTTCGCGCCGTTACGACCAGTGACTTCATGAGCGCCGAGCCGTACGAGTTCCCCTTCGCCCTCCTCAAGGCTATTGCCCGTAGGATTGTAAACGAGGTGGATGGAGTGTCCCGAGTCACATATGACCTGTCTTCTAAACCGCCTGGTACTATTGAATTAGAGTAAGAAGGTTGGACTAGGTCAAAGTAGAACATATTCAAGACTGCGTCCAAAAAAAAAAAAAAAAAAAAAAAAAAAAAATCCGAATTGCCATTT
>KQ061733.1:9746-46825 GCA_001008035.1 Atkinsonella texensis | reverse complement strand
AAACCGCCTGGTACTATTGAATTAAAGTAAAAAGGTTGGACAAGGTCAAAGAAAAAAAATTCAAAACTGCGTCCAAAAAAAAAAAAAAAAAAAAAAAAAAAAATCCGATATTGCCATTTATAAAGGACCCTAGGGGGTGTGATGCTCAGTATAATATGGGGTCCAATCAAACAATTACTTGTGGCATGGCCAAGTCAATTTTTGCGACAAATTGATAACGTCAGGGCTCAAGAGTCGCATATTCATCAAGCAGCAGACACACGTCCAGTCCAACGTAAAGTGTTCCATCACTTTGGTTCCAATCAATCACATACAGCTGTTACTGCAAATGCAGTACAACTCATCTGTACTCGACTAAGTATAACCCAAACGTCTAAATTCTCACGCTCCAGAGAACAAGGACTATCTATCTACGTTACTGTTCCCCCGTCTTTGTTCACTCCATCTATCCTCTCTGCTGTGGGAACCCCTGTCGGCGTACCATGGAAATGGAGTGGTTCTGCATCACTGCCAGTCGAAATTTCTGCCTTCCAGCACTTGTACCAGGGTCCTTCAAACAACTCGCCCATTCTCTCCAGCGATATGCCCTTTGTCTCGGGGGCCCACACGCCGAGGACGAGCAGCCCGATGAAACAAACCAGGGCCCAGAAGACGTATGCGCCCCAGACGTTGAATGCGTGGAAGAGCTGGGGCGTGGTGCGGACCACGGCGAACTGGAAGAGCCAGTGGACCATCATGTTGACGGCGTAGCAGACGCCGCGGACACGGGGTGGGAGGATCTCGGTGCCGTAGAGATACTGCACCGTGCAGAGGCCGATTACCAGCCCATGGCGTAGATGAAGACGGAGGCGACGGCGGCTCCAGAAGCGGCTTGGTTTGAGTCACGGCGCCACAACACCATGTAGATGGCCATGTAGATGTGCGTGAAACACTGGATGGCCAGTCCCATCATGAAGCATGGACGACGGCCGAAATAATCGATCAGTCCTCACATGAAGACCATGGTAAAGACGAGCTTGGTGGCGCCATATCCACTAGCGTTTATGAGGGTGCCGTTGCTAATAATGCCCGCGTATCGAAAATTCTCGGGGATGTAGTAGTGATGCCATTACCGCCGGTCCATTGGGCGAACGTCTACATGGCAAGCCCAAGGAGGAAGCGGCTGCGATAGGAGCGTACCGTGGCGACCTCTCTGATGACCATCCACGTGGACATGTTCGCGAGGACGAGGTTCTTGCTCACGACGTTTTCTTGCATCTCTTGAAACTCACGCTGGTCTTCGTGGTCGTTGGTGGATTTATGACGCAGCTTGGCGAGCGCCACGAGGGCTTCCTCGGACCGGTTCTTGGATGCGAGCCAGCGAGGCGTGTCGTAGAGGAACATAGAGCAGATGGGGCAGATGCCTACTGGTATTTGTGGCACCGCGAGGACAACGCGGTATTGTCGTCGGTTTTGATCCATGGTTCTCTGGGCAGCATAGCTGATGAAGAATCCTGATCCGAATAGTCAATATTAGAAAGATGAATTCTTTTCCGAGAGGGGGGGTTTCTTTGCACGCCTTTGTCGATTCTTTTGGAGACGGCATCGAGTCAGCACAACGGAGTGCGCTAGATGCAACTCTTACCCAGCATCAAGGTGGCCAGCAGGATAACTATGTACACCGACACAATCATGCATCTGTTCCTCGCCCTCATGATTTCCGATAAATACAATGGCGCAACCACGGTTAGCTCGTCTGCGCCGACGCCCCCCATATTCTTGCGAATAATAGTAAGCCAACATTGCCAGACGCAAAGGCGACAGTGGAAAATCCCGTCATCCAAAGCAGCGTAAAGATCTGCCAAGTGCGAAGTCGGCCGACCACATCGGTGACGTAGACTGCCATGCCGGCTCTGATGGCGGCCCCGAGGACTCCAAGCGACAAGACAGTTGCACGGCGAGTGGCCAACTGAGACGGATCATTTATCCAACGGCCCCTGACAAGACCAAAGTCTTCCATAAAGGACCTGAGTCCTGATGCCGAAGCAAAGCCTCCTTCATCATAGCCTTTGGGGATTGAGCCACAAGATGTGACAACCACGTTCAATACATATAACCAGTTGATCGTGAGTGAGCACATTTTGGTGTTCGAGCAACCAACGCACGACACCATTATTGGTGAGAACGTGGGCTGGTTGGATTAGATGCCTTGGATACCGGATAAAGAGCGCGCGTAGATCGGAACAATGAATTACCAGGAGAGTCAGGAAGAGCACCTAAAGATTATTCCACCCGCAGGGACTTTCATGTCTTATATACACACTCGTGATGTGTGTTTACCCCAAATTCAACCCGCTCTGTTTCACCGTCGGAGTTCTCTCCGACTAAAGATTGGCCCGTCCGACAGGCTCCGTCTCGGGTTTTTGCTCTTGTCCTAAGTTCAGGTTTTCATTGGCCGTTTTCACTGGGGTTGTTCCGGAAATCCAATCAGACAATATCCGTGGCTCCATTGCGCGCTGCACGATTCTGATAAGATGAGACTTCTGTCACTCCCCATAGTCAAGTACCAAGACGCCTTCCGATACATGGCATTTCCAACCTGAGAAGTCTGGTCCTGAAGCCTTGGGAAGGCTGTGTAGGAAGGTCTCAGCTGTGTTCTGATACTTAGCGAAGTCGAATCAGTGTAGTTCGTGACGTCCACCCAGGCTCTAGTCGAAAGGGTCCTTGGTCTCATAATACGGACTTCCCAAGAGCTACTTTGAACCCTAGCTTGCGTTTGATTTGAAGTAAAAGACATTTTGCTGGAAAGCATTCTCATACGCATAGCAATGTCCGTCACACTTGCATGTCAATACTTCCAGCTGGCACCTCGCTCAAAAGCTCGTGCATTTTTAATGCTTAAAGAAGCCTGGCATGGAAAAATTCTTATTTGAGCCACTAGTGAGAACGGGAGAAAAAACAAGGCGAAATTCGCACCTGGGTGGGCCAGCAACCACGGCGTGTTCCATTTCATACGCCTGCATTTCGTCAAGGTTTTTGCTTTCGAAAAATCGTGACAATGGTCGCCAACAGTCATTGATTTCAGCCAGAGCTCGACCGATCTTAAGACTCTTGCACAGTACCGACGCGAATGCTCAAAGGCTGTAGAGTTAACATTGTTTCAAAGACTCCAGGCTCCATTGATACGGCATCTGGCCCGACGATGTGGCTGAAGGATGGTTGAAACACTGGGTGCGAGATCTCAGCCCCCGTTCTATTAATCTCTGGCGCCGTCTGGTAAACTCCTGCTGACGGCGATGAGCGCGACCGGGAGACCATGTGAGGGGAGGCCCCTATTGGAATGCCAATAGCCGTCAACTCTTTATTCATATTGTTCAACACAGAGGTAATCACTGGGTATGATCTTGTCAGCGTATGTTTCTGGAAATTAAAAATTATTCTCATAACTCATTTCGTACCTGGACTAATCTGCCTCAGCTGTTGCAAACATTGAATACAATATTTGAGTTTGCGCATGGCCTGATGATCATCCGCAGCTGCCTGCACTTGAAGAAGAAAAATCGATGAAGCAATATAGACGCAATACGCAAGAGATAGGACGCAGTAATTCATGGTGAATGTTCTGCAGAATAGGTCGAATATCGTGATTATTGAGGTTGCTGATGTCACACTCTCGACCAAATACCGTTGAATGGGCGAAGTGCCTTCGTTTTCGCGCTGACCTCGACCAGTGAGCATGGGTCTATAGAGTAAGATCTTGAACGCATGATACAGGGAGCTAATTTCGCAATAAGCATCAACACACATCACACGGCCAATGAGCACAAGACAGTCGTCATGGATCTTCGGTTGAGCCTCGGGGGAAAGAACCTACTTGAGAGTGACAATATGAGAAGGTGGCGCCAATGTTGGTAGTGACACCGGATAAATCTTCAGATGAGCCGGAAGTTGATCCCACCATTGCTGCAATAAGGGTTCTTGAGAGTCAAGGCACGCTTGTATTTCTGCGTCCGTGTTCTGTGACAATGGATCATACATGTGAACGAGAATTTCGTTGAAGATGACAGAGAGGCGACACATGCTCATAAAACAAGAGGCTGAATGGGCGGTTGTGGGCGGATATTTCCATGTTGGATCCGTCTGAGGGATACCAAATGGGACCCATAGGTCATTCTCGGCCGAGTCGTCGACTAGAGCATTTCTCGTTAGCGCTCGACAAGACTAATCCCTATGAGAATTTTGAATTGCTGTTGGCTGTTGGAAAGGCTTACACATGATATTCGATGGTGAAATATCGGTATGCTGCAGTGAGGGAGTACGCCCCAGGTAAAGGCAGATAAGTTTATCCCACAAGTAGCAGCCCCAGTAAATGCGCCGTCGAATCTCCAGTTCCTCGTCGCTCAAGGGGACAGAGCCTGGGAGTCGCTGGCTATCTACACAAATTCCCAAGTGATCGGCTAAGCGAAACGCGATTCCACTGTACGTCCATGCCTGAGTCGAATTGCCGAGACTGCATTCTTGGGCACTAAGCAGCAGAAGGCTCTGTATCGTAGGAATCGTGCAGACACCCGTGCTGAGCTCCTGGAATAACATGCTGCGGGCATGTTTGCCGAAAACAATGCCTCCTTGATAAGACTCGTCAAGGATCCTTCTCGTAGGAGGATCGCTTCGTCCCCATCGGATAGAATGCGAAATAACGGCATTCAAAAGCGTATGAGAGTAGTATGGCCCCATGTATTGCATATCGCCTGCACATTGTTAGTCAATGGTGTTTTGAATGAGAGATTTCGTGTCACAGAAGGCGTGGGCGAGAGTATTATCTTTAGTACATACGTGTGAAAACTGGACGATAAATGAAATTAAAGAGTGGCTGAATCCAGCACCAATGCACGTTGAGGAGATATTGGAATGGCTCCTGTGATTCGTGTCAGTAAACGGACTCTTGGATCAAGCGTGTTGCATCATCTTGCCCCTGAGTGACCATTGGAAGGACCATCCATACAGGTATCTCGGACAGATTCTCCATGGCCCTCTGGTGCCATGCGTTGCTTATGAGACGCTCCCGTCGTTGACAGTCAGTGTCCAGCAAAGAGTTCTTCAAGTACGGAATATCCGACCCAGCATCACTATTTCGGTCGCTTGGGAGGTTGAAGAAGCTGGTAGCACCATGATATGTGATGCTCCCTTTGTCATCAACTTTAAGGCTTCTGAATCCACGATTGATGCCGTTTTCATCGGAGGCAGGATGCGAGATTTGCGCCGATCCATCGGGATTACTCGGTGGCGCGGGACTTGAATGCAAAGATCCGGCAACAATTGGTGGTGATCTTGTAAGGTTTTTTACTTGATCCTCCAACTCCTTAATCCGTTCTTCCAACCGTTGTGTATATGATAAGGTTGGATTGCTATACGGTGACGGTCAGAAGATCGTGCCTCGTGAAAGACCCGTAAATTAAAAAAAAAAAAAAAAAAAAGGATGAGTACCAACAGCTTGTAGATACATTCGTCGTTTCGCGTTGCACATCGCTGGCAAATGGGCTGTTCACCTCCACATTTCACCTATAATACAAGCCATATGATGGTGAGCAATACCGTCAACAATGTCTTCGATACATGAATAGCTGAATGAAGCACATGGCATGATTTCCTAAACAAGCGCAATGCGCGGCACAGCATATGTGCCTCTATACGAATGCAAGGTGTGCGTCGGCCAAAATCCGTCAATGTCACGGCACACTATTCCACAAAAATTCCATACGTACCTTGCGCCTGCGACACGGCTCACAAGAAAAGGCGCTCTTCTTGGTTGCCTTTACCGTAGACATGATGATAATGATGATGAGCAGTTGATTAGTAGACACGTTGTTGGTTAATTGAGCAGCGAGATGGCGGCAAAGCAGAGCTCATAACCATAAACGAGCAGGCAGACGAGGATATCCGTGCATGCAGGTACTGAACCTTGTAGGCTGTGAAGCGAAGTGCTAGGACGGCCACAAGCGTGAGCTGTGAACGGAACACATCTTGAATGCTACCTAGGCAAATGGCCGTGCGGTTTATTGTGAGTGACAGTGATGGCAGCGTCCATTGCGTACAAATATGAAATGGCAAAAGCTTCAACAAGACCGGGCGAAGGCTGCAGGTCGTAGCAGGGGCCTGGCAAGGAAACGAATGGGTGAGAAGGGGGAAGGCGCCACCCACTCTCCTCCGCCCATCCACTAATATCGGAAGAATGAACCGGCCACGCGGGTGACAGTTTAACCCGACCCTCCGCACAGACACCAGAGTGGGCAGTGAGGGCCGGATTAATCTGTCACCGCCTTACCGGCTTGACCGGCCAACTGGACGGATTTGCACACAGGCAGACCAGGCAGACCAGGCAGACCAGGCAACCAACTTCGCTAACCTCCATATTATGTCTGATTCAGTATTGTCTCTCAGCGACGGCACTGGTACTCCAGGCGTCTTGCGGTGCTCGCATCGGAAAGGACCAGAAGAAAAGCCGACAGAAAAAGCAAAACCGAGTCGAGATGCACCTCGGGAAGACATCAATTGGATTTGTTCGACAGAATAGCGCCCGGTCCGCTCGAGTGGATTCCATGGATTCCATGGATTGCATGCTGGGCTGCGGCAGGCTGACCCTAGCTGGTCTGTCTAGCTGTGGCAGAGTCTGCGGAGTATGTAAGTACATACGCCCAGCTAGAGTCATCTTGCAGCACCTTGGCGGCCAGCAAATGTAGGCATCAGACGATATTCCACATTACGCTAGGTACGACACCGTCTCCGTCACCGAAGAGAAGACGCCGCCCTCGGACCCTCTCCCGGGTTCTTCTCGTGCTGGTCGTACATTATGTATAATTAATCTCAATGGTGGAGGCGTGCCCGCGACGTCCAGGAAAACGAACGCTCGGCATTATTATACATTATACGGAGTACGGAGTAGAGCCTCGAGCACATCGATGGGAGGGGGGGTCGGTCTAGTCTACCCCTATGCCCTGTTCTGCCACCGGCGGGTTAGGCTAGGGCTGGTACGCGGCCACGGAGCACGAAACGACAAGGGACAGTCAAATCAGTCATCAATCGAATGCCAATGAAGCACCACACGGCTGCGCCTCTACGGGGTATCTACCGCATCATGCTGCGGCACGGCTGACGTGCTGGATGTGATCCACCACTATAGGTTTGAACCTTAGGATCCCGGCCACGGAGTAAGGTGGCCGGACGGATCTGTACTCGGTAGATGCTACCTACTGATTCTGAGGCTGTACTCCGTACGGAGTTCATGACTATTCCTGGACCGAGGCCTTGCCATGATGAGAGATTCCTCCGCGTCAGCCTGTGTGGCGCCTCCATTTCCGTCATGGCATGACCTTGTGTAGGCTACCATGATTCAAGCAGCCGCTGGTGTTGACCGATGAGGCAAAAGTTGATGGCGATGCCAAAGTTCCAGATGTTAAATTCTTTGCAAGACCCAGCAGCACAGATCAACGCCAGGCTGGCTAGTGCAGCCGCAAACTGCGTGGCTCATAAGATACTATACGCTCATATTCCAGGCCCCAGACTCACATGTATAACAAATGGTCCGTGGCGGTCCTGGGGATCAAGAGCATTTCTCGCCAAACATTTACCGGTTGTTTTCATCAGGGAGCGAGAAAACTAACCGGACGTCGCTGCAGGCGTCAGACGGTGTCGCCGAGGTGTTGGCCGAAGGCTTGTTTCATGCAGTCAGAACAGATATACATATTAGTCGATTGGTAACTGTCTTGTCTGATACGTTCGTATAAGGCCGGTAGGTCACTGCCCTGGGCTCCTCAGGCTTTGGCTTTTTCTTCAAGCTGCTGTATTACTTCTGCTTCTACTTCTGCTTCTAACTGCGACTTAGTCCCCTGTCTTCGAATCTATAAGCCTGCAATTGCGACTGCCACAACTACGAGCATTCAGTGCGTCGCTCCAGACATTTCTACTTGGTCCGACAGTCGCCATGGTTCTATGCTTGCCGCTGATGCTTACCCAGAAGGACGGGTATCACGGATTGTGGAACGTCTTGTGCTAAGAGGTTCTATCCAGAGCGAGCTGCCAACGGTGCATGAACAACAAGCTTCAGCCTTGCTAAATCACAGGCACATCTTTTAGTGCGGCAATACGCGTACTATTAAGGGGAATTGCTCGGCACTGGCGCCGTCGCTGACAGGTCTTTCATGTCACGGTCACGTCTGACGATGTGTATAGTCTGGTTTTGGTGAGAAGAATTCACTTGGTGGCACGAGGCACAGGATGCTTGCAGAGTTCGCCGACATTTGGCTGGTCTGTGTGACTGACAGCAGCAAATACTGCGTACCTTTATTTCTCCGCTGCATGGCGCCGTCTTGTACTCACAGTCGACAAACATTCGATCAATGCGCTCGATGCTAGCTCAAGAATATCGCGAAGGAGATGATGACGAACTTCCCCACGCTCCGGCCCCAGCCTCGGCTCACAGTTGCCGCCCACTTGAGACCATTTTAGTTCAGTAAAAAAGCAAGTGCCGAGAGTATTATGTCAATAAATAGTTTAACGGAATCTCGGCATTCTTGTTGCGCCACAAGGGCAACTCAACAGATCGTTTGACTAAGACGTCATGCAGCCAGCGCAAGCATCTCAGAGCGGGCGCATAAGCCTGTTAACCGTTACCCTCCCTTAGCACCGTTCAACTCCCAATACGAAGCGACGGAAATAAAGGAGGAAATAAGTTTGTACTTCCTGCGGCGATAAACCTCGTGTTCAGCACTATGCTCTCTTAAACGTCGACTAGATGCATATTTCAGTTACACACATTGGCATAAGTTGTTGTTCTGGCCAGGACTGCCTGACCTTGTCGTTCGTCGGCGCGATCTTAGGGTTTGTAATCTTTTCTTTTCTCGGCCTACATTGCACATTCTCCCGCGGTAGCGAGATCTCGTGAAGCAGATGTGTTCGTCCATTGGATATTTTGTATTTTTTTGTTTTTCTTAAAAGCAGCACGTTCCGGCGTGGGGAAAACTGGCCACAATCTCTTCGCGGATAAAAGAAACAGTGCTCGACACCAGGATGTTGAAAGCTCTACGGTGATACATGTACGTCACTGAAGTAGCTGGACGCATAGGTCATGCAATTTGTAAGATTCGACCCAACCTGCATTAGTGCTTACTGTGATCGCGAGCAAGGGAGTGAGGCCCGTCACGCACCACATGCCTGGAAAGTAAAGGATGAAGTTTCAAATGATAGCAATGATGATGAAAGTAGTTTCCGGAGTCCCGCATCGTCCCAGGATTTGCTGAATAATAAAGGCATCTCGATTGAAGCGTCAACGGACGGTGATGGGGATCGCAAGGATGCTCGACCTGGCCTTCATGGCAGGGTTATGTGCTCAGACTGGAATGTAGGATCCAATGGAATGAAACGTGGATCTGACAATAAGACTCAATCAACACGTCCGGCACCATCATGTCGGTGCGTATGGTGTGAAGACTCTTGTGACATGCTCAGAGTGCACATAATTCTGGTGTACGAGACCAACCATGCTTGGAACAGCAGGAGCTTTCAACCAAGCTTCAGGACTCATGTTCTCTACGATCCAGCCAGGAAAGGTGAATTCCCTGTTCTCAGTATTGATGTACGCACAATAAAGGTCTTCCAAAGTCATGGATTCGGATCATCTTCCGTCCTTCCACGTCTGTACCATCTCGTGGCTGCAACTGTCGACGGAAAGGTATAAAGTAGCACTGCAGAATACTGTTTCAGTCCAGCAGTCGTCTTCCACGTTCTCGCGACTTGATTGCAGTGCGTGTCAAGCCCGCGATTGATGGATGGTAGTTTCTCCTCACGGTCATCGGCTGTGTAATTGTTGCGCCGGTGATGTAGAACCTCGCGCGACGAAATTCCCACTAAGCAGGGCGATTCTCTTCCATGCCTCAGGGCACCTTTGCGCCTGCGATTATCCCCAACTTCGCCGAGGATAAGTCCCATCGTTTCTTGTGACCACGGTGACTTGGTGTGCTCTCCCACCCCATCTCGCCTGCTAGCTTGGGCTAGTTCTACGTAGAAGCATCAAATGGAATTTATCATAGGACACAAGTAACAGCGCTTTCATTGGGCAATGATCGATATACAAAAGGAGTGAAACAAGCTGTACCTATAGACGTTCCTAGGATAACTATGTATCCATCAGCCCCCGATCTTGAACTGAACAGTCCTCAAATGACCGTATGATCGCAATGCTGGGCAATTTATCCGGTAATGGCTGGCTGTCACTTTCCCGATGTGCCGACCACATACGGCGTCTCGTCCTTGAAGATAAGCCCCGGCTTCCTCTCCGCAAGATCCAGCATCATTTCGGCAAAGAAACTGTTAGCCCATGCGAACCAAGGGCGCGAAAAGTCGTTACCATCATAGATGTTCACGCTCTCGTGGATGAGCCCCAAACCAGAAGTATTCTCCAGAATGAGGGCCAACCGTTCTTCAATTTCCTTGTCGTCGTCGGTTCCGAAAACTCCCGAGATCTGGGACATGGGCCATGGGTAAGTTGCATTAACATGAGGACCGCTGGTGAGGAACGAAGAAGAAAGAGAGAGAGAAAGTATCGTTAGCCAGATTCGGGCCGTTGGGCAGGGGAGGGGTTTAGCATCATGATCGAGCTTACCCGATGCCTTGGAATTTCTTGCCGGCGGCAAAGTATGGGTTGGCGCGCGAGAACATGGCTTCTTTGGTCTTCTGGTAGGTTGTGTCATTGCGCGGCAGGAAGCCCAGATACGGCAGGGACACGAGGCTTGGAACATTGGCATCGTCCATGATGTATTGCCCTCCGTAGCCGTTCGTTTCGTATGCGAAAATGCCGTTGGCGGTCTTGGTGTGCTTGAGGACTGCCTCGCGCACAACCTCTGCGTATTGCCTCAGCTTGGCGGAGATCTGGCTCAGCTGGCGTTCTTGATCGAGCATGTGGGCGATGTGGCTTAGTTCGACGGCCAGCATGGCATTGTCGGAAGTAATGAAGTCTGTGTGTAATTTGACAGGTTTAGATACGTGGTATGCCATGCATGCAGGGATTTGAACGAGCACCTACTGAAGACACACAAATCATCCGACGGTCGATGACTGGAAGCAACGAGGCCGTTGGCCAGCTTCGGTTCTCCATTTCCGCCGTTAGGAACTGGTGCCGCCAGGGAGCCGGGAGTTCCTGTCCAGTTGTAGTAGCTGACGAACTGCCAATCCTTGGACCAAGAGCTCTGAGATTGCTCCTCGATCGTCTGCAGGATCTTGTTGATTGCGTTTTGCCCTGTAAGCGCGTCAGAGCACTCTGCGGCGGTTTAAAAAAAAAAAAACCCCCCCGGAGTGCTCACAGTCGCTATTGATGAATGAAGTATCCTTGGTGTTCTGATAGTACGATCTCGAGATTTTCAGGAATCCCGCAAGTGAGTCCAGTTCATACTACCCCAATTTCGTTGAGCAAAAAAGGAGCAGAACCGGAGTGGTGGAACGGCACACATACCTTGCACTCAAAGACCGTCTGGTTGTCAACGGGTCTGTCCAAGTCGATTAGAAAAAGGTACCATGCTTCAGATGAGCACGTAGCGAAGGAGAGAAAAGAAAGGAAAAGAAAAGATGCAGCTCACGGGTTGACGTTGACCTTTAGTGCATAGCTGTTCACCGTTGGCTGGAGCCCAGATTCAGGAGGAGGTTGGAAAGCGCCTTGCTAATGTCAGACGAGCCGTAACAGACGCGATTCCACTACCGGACGGTCCTACCGCAGTACGGATACTGTGCGATGTATCTCGATTCCGTGTTGATCACCGCCTTGACGAGCGCTCTGAGGTTGGCATCCTGGGGCAGTAGCTTGAAGAGATGCGCAAACTGGTTGCCAGTGTCGCGAAGCCATTGAGCGCTAGAAAACACGGCCACTTAGTTTGGGGTACGTCATGTTTTGTATCAAACAGAGATTTAAACGCACGTTATGTCCTGAGGAACTCGTTAGATGGAAACACTACCTTTCTTGTTCCCTCTCCCATTCGGTGATGAAGAAGACTTACGCCAGTGACGATGAAAGCTAGATTGGCCTTTGGGTCGAAGTATTTCACGGTGGTATCCAAGGTAGAAGGGAACGTGTTCTCAAACAGCCTGGCCAAGTCTGGATTCTTGATGCGCAGATTCATGTCCGCAATGACTTTCTACAGAGTCACTTTGTGTCACGGGCTTGTCGTACCATCTTGATTGAAGCGACGCTGATTACCCATACATACCTCGACAGCAGGGCTCTTGAAAGTTCGGC
Organism: Atkinsonella texensis; assembly: GCA_001008035.1. Taxonomy (NCBI): domain Eukaryota; kingdom Fungi; phylum Ascomycota; class Sordariomycetes; order Hypocreales; family Clavicipitaceae; genus Atkinsonella; species Atkinsonella texensis. The sequence goes on along the minus strand of KQ061733.1, from coordinate 34,569 downwards.
ACTCCGCGCTCGGCCGCATAAAAGGCAGCTTGAGCGGGCCATCGGAATACGGTGCATGCGGCTGCCTCGAGTAATCGCTGTAGTCGGGGCACGAGGATGGTGTGCGGTCCTTGGCCTTGTAGTCTCGCCACGAAGCAGCCAGGCCGCCGACAGGAAGGCCGGCCATGAAAGCAGCCGCGGCAGTGACGTCTCGAAGCGACCTTGTGAATCTCATGCTCGCGGTGCTTTGTCGCAATCTTGGAAAGCGGTTCTCAATCGACGTTTCTGCTCCGAGCCAGACGCAACAGGAGGGTCAGAAGAAAAAGGGATTCTGTTGGCCGTAACACAACATGCGCACATACCAACAACAAAGCCAGCTCCTTTTGGGTAAAACAGCGCAATGTTTGCTGTAATCAAGAGATTATGTCTAGGGCACGGACTCTGTTTACGTAATCCACATACCCCTATAAAGGCAGGTCAGGGAGGATAACCCCTTTAGTGCTCTTTTGTATGTAATTCAGTAGCTTAACCATCAGGTTGAATTCATCCGGTCGTCTGACCATTTATCCATCCATATATTGGCGCGTGCAACAGATTCCATTCCTGCAAAAGCATCCTTCGCTGGAGATATTTTTATATTAATGTCCCCCCCCCCTTCCCCCCGCACGCGGTCTACTTAACAACTCGTACTACTACATAACAATGCCGAACCTTGTTGACCTGGTTGGCTTAATTATCACCGAAAAGTAGATTTGTTAAATAAATCAAGGTCAAGATACGGGGAAGCAAAACATCCTCCCCCGCCAAGAGCGTCTGGATGCGGCAAATGGGGCCACGTTGATGAATCCTTCGACGCTTATATTGAGTGGGAATCAAGTACGGCCGTACTTCCTGCAAATCTGCCACGACAGAACTGTATGTTGATGAAACCTGTGATGATAAGCCATGTGATTGATGTGAATGTCTCGCTCCCGCAGATCGCGGAAGCAAACCGCAGGCCTCATTCTAGCGCAATCATAGCAGCGCCTCGTGTTTTCTACCATCTGTCCTTTATGTCTACATGGGGCATGCAATGCACTCTCACACAAAGGCCACTGAATACGTACATACAAAAATGCACAAGGCCTAAGCTGCACAAAGTCCCTCTGCGACGAGCGGCGGCATTGAATCTGCATCGCCCCAGTCAAAGCTTGCTATCAGCCTGCCAACCTCAGTAGACAGATCAGCAAGAATGTAGTCCTCTATCGAAGCGGTTAGTACAGAGAAAGGGATAGCTGTGCCTGGGCTCCGTGCCTTTCTTGGGGTAGTACCACCAATCGTCCGATCTATATGCAAGATCGGTGAGTTGCGCCAGAGCATCAATGAATGCCTACGGGAATCAGTATCTAACGGCTCAGCGGGGGATGAATTATGGGCTTTTCCATACGATGTTCTTATCCATGTGCATGTCATGTTTCGCACTAGCAATGAAGACCTTTGTGTGCAATGCACGTTAGTGCGCCTGATCCGTTGGTCATTCTACCGCATTTGAAGTGAAATTGCAAACCTTAGGATGGTCCAAGTTCTTCTGGTCATCACATCCGCCCCGTGGTTTATTTGCATCCTCTTGCGTAAAAGTACTCTCGATCTGGGCCCAGTCGATCCGTTGGTACCCAGTGTGTTGGGACAAGAACAGCTGCGACGGTGTCCATAGATTGCTCTCTGTCCTGTTCCACACAACGACTACTCTCTCCCAGTCACTGAAGCGGCGGTATCAGCAGGTGTTGTTCTCAAATTCCTTCTACTTGTGGAGCTGGCATAGTAACTCACAACGGATGACCAAAGACCTTTCTCGGAGAAAAGCCATCCTTGATGTAAAACAAGTTATATGCAACCCGGACCAGCGTTTCTGAGCATCTGCTGTAGGAGAAATATACCGGAATCTCAGAAAGAGGATTCCCGGCCGGGACACCAGGGTTTCTGCAACCACATCCCGAGTTCGGCCAGGCACAGAGTCTCGAGGGCGTGGCTTGCCTGCCGTCAACCGTAGCTAGTGTTGGTATGCAAGGTGGTCGTTCCAGCATCTGGCCGATTAGAAACATGGGTTGCGCCTTCATGGCAAGATCAACGCCACGGCCACTCAACAAGGTTGCCATCTCGGTGTCAGACACTGGCGTGAGGGCTGTCGCGGTCGTAGTCAAAGCCCCAAGGGCTATGGCACCGAGCATAGTTCGCACTGTGTGCTAACAAATCAGGATAACGCGCGATTGTTGATCTGCATTTCACTGGACTCTGTTGTATGTAAGAGCATTGGGCTGTATTATATATATCTACGAACGGTCTCGGAGCGCATATCATGCGGTATCCAGCTGGCAGTTGAGCCCATGATACGAACGACATGGGAGCCGTCCTTCGCAGGCGCTCACAGCGCATGAACGTGTCAGTGCTGCGTCCCTGACATGTGAGGTTGCGGCACTTCACTTGAGACATCAGCGAAGGACATGAGGTGGTGTTCAAAAGTCTATGTGCTCTGTATGCTCCGGCACGAGACGAGATCGTGCTTGCGGAACGCGTACGAGTGTAATGCCAAGATGCGATACGATTCAGTTCACGTGGCCGTGAATAACACTGTGACTTGTGGTCAGCCGACTCGAAGGCTCGGGTGCCAGCACTAGCTGTGGTTAGAAGGAAGGAATGCATGTTCTTGTGACCGTTTTCTTTAAAAAATGCACTTCCACCGGAGATTTGCAGTTTTGTAATCCTTTTTTTTTTTTTTTAACATGTTAACATACCTAGACAACATGTACACAGAGACGTATACATAGACTTCGGTGGTTTGAGCTACGATGAAGGGTGAAGACAAATGGAATGCAGTCAACTTCGGGCGACGTAAGGGATGTACCGAACAATCCATACAGTGTACTTCAATCAGAGCCTCATGGAAGTCAAGTATCATAAAATGCCAACTCTCCGTTTAGATAACCTTGATCAATCCCGCGTCTTTCTCTTTTCTCGCATGAAGTGGCACGCCAAACAAAACTTGGTCAGCGAACTGAGTCGCAAAACGCCACCCTGCCAGCGGAATAGCTTATTGCGGTACATGCACAGCAATGCACAAGATGGAATGGAGTGACTTCGATGAATTTCCTCCAGCTAGCAGCAGCAAACTAAAGCAACGAGGCGATGAGGAAGATGATGGAAGGAGAGAAGCAAGTAGCATGAAAGTCTCTCCCGTACTTGCAGCCTTGCGAAGAGGGGCCTCTGAGACACGTGACCCGTCACGGCTCCTTCCCTTCCCTTCCCTTCCCTTCCGGCACGGCCAGTACGGAGTGAAGTAACTCCAACTCCCCAGCTCCGTATCTACGCGTCGCAAAGGATTTCCTGCGCCTTGGGTGTAGTAATGTCTGCTTCCCCCCAGTCAGACGAGGCAATCACCTCTCCACTTCGGTCGAGCCATCGGCGAGAATGTAGTCCTCTAATGTCCAGACAGAATAAGCTACCATTCGAGCGGTCAAACAGAATCATCAAGGGTTCTTCATACCTCGCTTGGCGAAGTACCACCAGTCGTCAGTTCGGAACGCATTATTCATAAACTGATATACCAGGTCTGTGTAGCGCTGGAGGTATGTTAGACTATTGCCAGACGAAAGAAAGGGCTTTTGGCTTGGGCATGGCCCAGATGGTTACTCACCGATAGATAAACGCACAGCAACGGATTTTGAGCGCACAGCAGTAACTGAACCTAAAACGAAAGATACACCTCTGCGACATCTTTGCTGCAGAGATACTTCTTTCAATTTCTTCTTTTCTACCTAGGTGCCTGGGATAGCTAACACTCTGGCTCTAACGCCTACGCAATCTCATATTCCTACCCTTAGAACAGCCTGACATGAACGATAATACGTTACATCTAGCAAGCATTCATGCACTGGCTGCATAAATATTAAATATTCTTTCCTATGAATTATAGACTACTGGCATCTTGAGTGCTTTATCTGCGTTATAGGCGGCAAAATAGCGGCCTGGGAATCTCCTTAAAAAGTGCGTGAGGTCAAAGAGGTAGCTCTAGGTAGAAATTAGTATGTGAAGGTGCTGTCTTCCGTTTCAGGTTTCATCTGCACACCCGAAGGACCTTGACTGACTTCACACCCAGCAGCTTACTCAAGTACATCAACAACCACGATAGTGAGCTGGTCCACACGGCGCAGATTCTTGTGCAGGCCACTCCGCCTAGTTCACCAGAAGATGTGTCCATAGCGGCCCAGGCTGCGGCAAGCCTTATTCAACAATTGATACCGTCGGCTGTTTTTACGAGACACGAGACGGCACCAGGAGTCGTCCACGTCGCCGTCATCCAGGGAACTGCCTTGGGAAGGCGGCTAGTATTCAATGGACGTCCGGATACCTATCCTTTCGGCGATATACCAAAATGGACCATACCATCCACTAGTGGTGTATTGTCCGGGGACAGTAGCTACGTGTATGGTAGAGGACATTCGCGTACGAAGGGGAGGAATAGCTGCGTCAATACTCGGTTGTACTGCTATAGCGGAGCATAAGGACTCTTAGCTTCAAATGGTGAAGTTGTCATCGCGTTGGCAGGGGATGAAGAATGAAGACACCGTAATCAGAATGGCTCCAGCTTCCTTATCGACAACGTTGAACCCGTCAAGTGCGATGCCGTGATCTGTCCGGACGCAGGCTCCCTTATGGTTGTGGGCATTGGGGAAAAGGGCGTGGTCTGGGTTGACATCACTGCTATAGGTGTGCCCATGGTTTCACATGTGTCCATAGGAGCCAATGTGATCGAGAGGCTTCTCGAAGCCATACGGGTGTTGAAGGACTTTGAGAGGCTAGCCATCAACTCCCGACAGGAGGCGGAGGAAGTGGCATCCGCCGCGCAAAGCGTTTTTGAGTAGCTGGGAGAGCAGAATCTTTTGAAGCGATGAACTGTCAGCATTGGCACAATCCAAGGCGGGATGTCGATAAACCTTGTTCCATCTGAAGCTCATGCGGGCGCTGAACTACGCCTACCTATGGGTATATCCACAGAAGTCATCAGGCATCTTTATGGGCTACTTGATGAGCTTGGGAGGAGCGTCGTTCACCGTAACGCGACAATATAAGCCACCATGGACATCGCCTTCTGACGAAATCGTGGAAGTGGCTCTGGCAGCGGCTCGATCAGTCGTGAATCCCAGCGCTGTTGCGAGCATAGCCAGAGGCGTGTCAGATGCAAAGTACTTCCAAGCCAAGAGAATACCGACAGTATCCATTGGGCCCAAACCGTCCAATATTCGGCGGTCCAGATGAGTGTATGCTGACAGAAGAGTAAATCCAACTGACTGGCGAAGGTATATATGTTTTAAGCGCGTGGCGATAGGACCGCCTATATCGAACGGTTTTTCGGCCTAATGGATACTGTCGGTATTCCCTTGGCGTGGAAATACCTCGCATCTGACACGCCTACGCCCATATCCGCGAAGGCGCTGGGATTTAGAGTTCAGAAATACAAGGCTGCCTTAATATTGACGGTAAAGACTACAGTTGGGGTTGAGCCAGCTGGCCGGCCCTATTTGTAAGGTGCGTACTCCGTCCGTATGACGCAATTTGACAGTTTGACAGCTTGACGCAACTAAGCCCCACTTCGTTGGTCACGCCTGCAACCGCCACTGACCGACCCCACTGCTTGGTCCAATAGATTATAGTGACAGTTAAGTTCGACTCTTGGCAGCGCTATCGGTCGTTGTCCTGTGGTCTATTTCTGCTGGTCCCCAGAAGGTTCCTTCATTTGTCACCACTCACTTTCGCCTGCCGGCTACAGCTGGCTATTATACGAGGAAAAGGAAGGAAAGCGCGACGATACATTACATACCACAACAGACGTCCTCCACCAGCTGTCAAGTCCTCATCTCGTCGCCATCCCCAACACTTCCTGACCCCGGTTTGTCAAAGCAGATTCATCTGACCAGCAAACTACCAGCCAGGTATATATATACCCATCCAGCAGGGTACATCATTTGCCTTTTCTGTTTTCAAATTTCATTCCCCGCATCCCAAAATGTCTCATGCCGTGCAATACATCAACTCCGCGGAGGAGCTGCACAACCTGCTTTCGTCAACGACCTACGTCGCCGTTGACTTTTTCGCCGACTGGTGCCCTCCCTGCAAGGCCATTGGGCCTGTATTCGAAAATTTGGCTACCAAGCACGGCAAGCCAGGTCATCTTGCCTTTGCCAAAGTTAACGTCGACAAGGTTCAAAGTCTGGCGACAACCTACCGCATCTCCGCCATGCCCACATTTTTGTTCTTCAAAGAAGGCAAGCAAGTTGCGGTCAACGGCCAGCCCATGATCCAGGGAGCTGATGCGAAGTCTCTCGGTGCGGCTGCAGAGAAGTTGGCCGGTTTGGCCGCGAAGAAGAATGAAGGGACGTCCGCGTAAAGGAGATGATGGAATAAGTGGCTGTTTTTTCAGACATGCGCGCTTGGAGTTGAATGGGGGAAGATGGATTGCTTTATGATGAAATGCCTCATGGTCGGTGCCTTGATACGAATAGACATAATAGTGTTAAAAAGTTCAGCATCATATCCGTTGTTCTCGCTATGTAACTCGTGTATATGTGACGTTACCATCTAAAACTCTCTTCAAAATATTCTATATCGCACAATCCCCTATCCATTGCTTCTACTACCGAACATCTGGCATCGTCTGCCATTCGTGCTGGTCCACATACCACCACAGCTAGGCTTCCCTGAATGGCGCATTCTGCAGCGGTCATGACAATTTCCCGCACACTAGGTCTGATGAAGTGACGACGCACCTGAGCCGGTATGGAAACGCTGAGGCTGCTGTCCGTCTCGGCAGAAAAGTACAAATCGACGGAAAGTTTCTCGTTTGCCACTGCATCGCACATGTCGTTTGCAATTACCTCCGCAGCAAGCTCCGGCTCACGGACCGCCCAATGGAGTTGAACAAATCTTGTCTGCCTGTCATCAATCGTATCATCAGTCGTCAAGACCTTAAGATATGACATTGGAAGAACAACACCACTGCCCCCCACAATGAAGAGAATGCGATTGAATAAATGCAGCGGCTGGCTGTGTCCGTATGGGCCATCGACCAGGACTCGCAGCGACGCGGGTCGTGGCCACTTTGATGCAGCCAGGTCTCGAAGCCTGCGGGTGAAGCCGTCATGAGGTCGAATCAGGAAAGTTAGCAGTTTGACATCTGGGGTTTCCGCCGGGGGGCCATGCTGCTCCTCAACAGCCGAGCTGTCCGTTTCCAGGAGAGGAACTTGTTCGCCGAGAGCTTTTGTCTTGGATGCATTGCCATCTGAGACAGACGCAACTGTGAACGGATGACATTCCCAAAATCGCTTGTCGTCGATGATTGATAGGTAGTAGTAGGTGCCAGGCTTCACTTTGTACAGAATAGATTGGCAAGGGATCTCAAGTCGCACCATGTTGGTCGATGACTTGTATATCGCTGCTGCTGCTGTGGGTTTTATGGTCGGATTGAAAAACAAAATGCGGACTACGCGCATTGCTCTGTCAAACAACCAGATGAGAACAGAAATCCAGAACAAGCCGTCATATCTGCCGTTAAATATGGACACGTGGCTGCGACCATTAGCAACGGGGTTTCAACGCAGGTATTTCTCTCTGAAGCAAGGTGCTCGTACCCCAGCATAGTAACGAGAACAACGATGGACATGCCGATATGCAGTATGAGGAATAGTTCGTAGCTTCGTCGACGCAGCCAGAATATGGAGCACGCAACCAACGCGCACATAACTACGGTGGCCTATCAACAGTTAGAAGGTGCCTGCAGTGACAAGAACAAATTGAGTCCCGTACCACTTCGCCAACAACCCAGAACATGTGAGTCCACCACCCCGCAAAGTACGTCCATCCTCCCTCTGCAACAGAGTCAGAACACTACACGGCAAAATTCTCTACCAAAGATCGTGCGAGATACGAACCATGAAATGAAAGCACCGTGTACCCAATCGAATGCACAACAGCCTGCATCGTTGCAATCCTTGCGACCCATCGATGGAACTTGTTGTAGGTACCAAAGTCCCAGCCCGTCAGCCAGATAGCAAAGTTGTTTCGCACCCCGAAGAGCCATATGATGGGGAAATTCGCAAACGAAATAACCCCCGTTCGATCCGAAACGTATCGCAGAATCTGCTTCGTCCTGGTTGGGAAGCTAGAGACTGGGTTAGCAGCGCATCCACCCTTTCCAAGCGCCTGGGAGAATACGCACTACAGATTGACGGGCGTAATCTTGTATCCATACACGCTGAGCAGAATATTGATCAATGCAAAAACCAAAATCGTAAAAGTCTGTATCCGAAGTGGGATTGTCCCGCACCATACTTCCGTGGCGGACCTGTACCCAAACGTGGCAGGTATTATGATCTTGCTTTTCAGCCACGTCGATGTCTCGGAACTGGATGTCCCTTTATAGAGGCGGTAGGTGCGGAGGAATCGTCGCGACGCCATTATCAACCGGTTGACTGCGCCGATGGCCACCACTGCAATCCAAAACACAATCATGGCGAGGCCGTACAGAAAGTGATGGCGAGCAACGTAGCGGAAACCGTCCTTGATGTATGTTGTCAGTATCCTAGAACATCTGGCAGGCTTGCAGGCAAATGCAGCCTTACCAACGTGTCAAACCATGCATGGTGAAGCTCCGCCGAAGGAACCACGACGTCGTTGAACATGTGCTCCGGGGAGAATTTCTCATGAAGCTGGACATGCTTCAGTCTTTCGATATCTCCAGCCGTGTAGTTAGATATTATGGACAGTGGTGGAACTCCGGCTCCTCCTCCGGCGGCTATGCACGTTTCATTCAGCGTTTCCCACTCCGCTTCTCGCTTATCTCGGTCGCAGTATACAGCGAGACAAAGGAACACGGACTCTATCGTCAATCTGCTCGTGCATAGCTGCGCCGCCGTCGCCGACGCATCCATGTCGGTGAATCGCAGTCCCACGACCGAACTCTCACATGCTCCGAGACACAGGTCGGACAATCGTGCTGATGCCTTGGCTGCGGCATGCCAAGAGAAAAGGCACCAGCACAGAGCTGACGCCAGCCGCTCCGACCGTTTCATCGCATCGGTGCTGGGAGTACCGTGTCTAAGATAGGAGGGGTGGGAACACGCGGCTGCATGCGTCGTGGTTCAAAGCTCGAACCTGGGGCAAAGGGTGGGTGCATGTCATCTGATAAGATTGATAAGAGTCCCACGTGGCTCACGTGGAGCCTTGTCTCTGCGCCATTCCCGCCCGGTATGGGGTTCGTTCTAACATGAACATTACTCGTAGCCACGCCATATTATTGTGCAACCATGTGTTATATGGTTCCACCACGAAGACAGTGTTTGCGGATGAATCACCACACATCTGTCAATGGCCCCACGCTCTTCTTGAGACACACAGCTAACTGTTACTCTCCCGCTTCTGCCCAGCGCGTACAGAGTGCTCCTGACCTCATACGCCATTCCAGGAGAACTAGAGACAACTACATCGATCAGCCCGCCGGTCCCAGGTGCGTCTATGTACCAACAGTTGCATCTCCCAGCACCGCATGCCCCGAGCAATTTGCTTTTGTCGCTGGAGAATGAACATGGCCTTTCCACCAAGACTCAGATTGGCACCGCTGGCGCAGAACTCTCGATTACCCGGATCGCAGATTGTATCCCCTGCTACGCTTGTCGATTGGTGTCCAGCAGGTATAATAACTTGTGAGACAAACTTGCGAAACAATTGTTCTTTGCGCTTCCTCTGCATCATCGACCGCTTGTTTCGGGCCGGCATCCTATGCTCCGTGGTGAAGGATGAAGCTACTGAAAATGGAACGATTCTTCCGCATCCTCTGAGACAGCCCTTAGAAGAAAGGGTACGCCACTCCGTCCCGCATAAGCATTCTCGATCGCCGCGTTTATTGAAGGGATGGAAGTGGCTGTTCAAGGCATTGGAGCAAGCCAGTTGTCTTCCTCGTCTTGCGTATCTTCTGCAAGACCCCCAATCAGTAAAGATGCATTAGAGGCGCCAGGTGCTGGGGTTTCGTAAATGCTGTGCGACCATGTATCCGTAACACCGTGTAACCACAGTTTTAGACAAGGCATACAAATGGCTACGGTACGGTCGTGATTGGGTATATATGACATCCCTGCACGTTCATCCATCCTTGAATCCCGTCATGACAAAATGTCCCTCGCCAAAGCTTGACCTGCCGCGACTTTTTTGAAGTCGAGTTTTTCGTGAAAATATCTTCCCTCAGGCTCTGCATTGAGCCAAGTACCTTCTTCTGCCTTGCTGGTTTGACCATACTCGACTGTGTGGGCATCATTCTGTCCCCGACCGCGGTAAATTGAGTCTACTCTGATTGCATTGAGGGCTGCACATGTAACATACTAGCATTCAATCATGGTGGTCGCATCTGGCTGGGCATCCATCAAGGTTATATGACAGTGTGTTCAGCCAGTGTTCTATATGCAGGCGTCGAAAACTTATACCGACTCAAATGTCAATACATACGGACATTGCCCACTTACCCCATTGTTCAATACATGGTCCTCTTCGGTTCCTTACCCTCCGACCACCTGAGCAGTTCCTCGACCTGCTGCTCATAAAACCCCTGCATATTCCGCTCTTCCACGTAAGCAACATGCGGCGTCACCAACAAGTGGCTTCTCCCGTTTTGTCCCCATCCAGAGCTGCGCCATTCACTGTTCGCAGGCAAGGGCTCCAAGTCGAACACGTCTAGGGCTGCTCCTCTGATTTTTCCAGCTTTGAGAACGTTCAGCAGGTCATTCTCCACAACCAAGGGCCCTCGCGACGTGTTCACAAACAGTGCCGAGGACTTCATCTTGGACAAGTCGTCCGCTGTAATCAAGCCTCTTGAGCGGTCTGACAGGGCTAGATGAATGCTGGCTACGTCTGCGGTGCGGAATAGCTCATCGCGAGAGACGGACTTGAACGTCTTTTCGCCATCTGCCGATTCAAGCGGCAATCCATGCGATTTTGCCTGCTCATCAGCGATTTCCTGAGTCAAATTAGAGCTCCACGCGATGATCTTCATGCCAAAAGCTACGCTCATGATGCGGGCGACCGATGCGCCGAGCCTGCCAAGGCCGACGAGGCCTAGAATTTTGCCAGAAACAGCCGTCATAGCGGTGGTCTGCCACAGTCCTGCTTTGACTGCCGCGTCGTTGTGGGCGATGTTGCGGCAGCCTGAGAGAATCATAGCCACGGCATGTTCTGAAGTGCTGTCGACTGGGCCAATTTGCGTATCTTCAGTGGCTGTCACAGGGATACCCCGCCGTCGACAAGCCTCCATGTCAATTGCTCTGTTGCGATGGCCGCAGCTCAGAAGAAGCTTGAGCTTGGGGAGGCGGTCTATGAGTTCTCCGGGGAATGGAGTTCGCTCCCTCATTGTGGCTGAGTGCGTCTGTTAGTACATGTGTGGAAAAGACCAGTAGACTATTTATTTCGATGATAACGCACCAATGACATCAAATGACTCGAGTCTCTTAATGAGATCATCTTTGGTTGATTGTGAAGCATCTGGGTGGTTGTAGGGCCGCAATGTCTCGGGAAAATATCTGACATCAAAATGAGAAACGTCCAACTTGCCGAAGTAGGAGGGCGCAAAGCCTTGATAGTCGTCGAGAACAGCTATGTTAAACACCATGATTGCTGATTATTGGACAGCGTTCTGTGTGTGAGGCCGTGGGGAGAGTCCGGCTCTTCTCATCTGATTCTCGTGACTGTGCACATTCATGCGCGGGCGACACTCTTTGATGAATGAAATGAATGAAGGAATGGATACTTTGCATCGGAAGCCAGGCCGACATATCCGAAGATGCGATCGGATGTGCGAGTCGTTGTGGGGTAAGACGGCGGTGATTCAGTTGCCGCCATAAAATGAATGGCTTCATATTAACCACACCATAAACGATGAACCGAAATTGACCACATAGCAGGATTAACGTTTCCAGTACGTTTCCAGTACTTTGGATCTTCCTCAGAATAGAATCCTGCTCACGAATGTATGAACCACCCGCACGGAATTTATTTTCGTACAAGAGGTTTGTATATATCATCAACCCCGCAGAACAAGACCCGTGCATCATAGTATGTACTGTATCCCGGGTTCTTCAACAACCTTGCTCAGCTAAATCTTGCTCGGCCTTGATCCTCCATCTAATCGGATGACTGTGCCATTTAGCATGATGTTCTCAATTGAGTGCCTCACCAGTCCCGCAAATTCCTCTGGCTGGCCAGCTCGCTTGGGAAATTCATAAGTGGCCTCTAGAGACTTTCGCACCTTGCTGCTCATCATGCTCGTCATGCGGGTTTCGAACAACGACGGCGCAATAGTCACGCATCGAATACCGAAGCGGGCTAGATCCCGGGCCATTGGCAGAGTCATAGCGGCCACGGCGCCTTTGCTTGCGGAGTATGAAATTTGACCCTTCTGTCCGTCAAAGGCGGCAGAGCTGGCAACCATGATGACAACACCTCGCTCCCCATCAGGACCCTCTGGGACCTTGGCAATCTCTGCAACACCCTGGCGGACTAGGTCCAGAACACCGCGGAGATTGACACCAAGGACAAAGTCAACGTCGTCCAGGCTGAAAGGCGCACCGTCTCGGTCCAAGATCTAGACGAGATACGTGAGCTATGAAGGACTTGGACGACAGGTAGAAGACACTAAACATGTACAGCTCAAAATGTAAGAGCGATGGACACGGGCATGTACTTACAGTAGCAGGCGTCGAGACGCCGGCTGCGGGAATGACACCTCCAATCGGTTTGTCGACTTGCTTAGCCCACGCGGCGGTTCCTTGCACGGCCTGGGTGATGCTCTCTGTGTTCAAGACGTCGCAAACGAAAAACTTTGCCGACGAGCCGATTTCTTTGGCAAGCTCGTGACCGTCCTCGTTCATGTCGAGAATGGCCACGTTGCCGCCGTTCTTGATAATCTCGAGTGCGCATGCCTTGCCCAAGCCAGAGGCGCTGCGAAGCTAGTCAGCATGTGAAATGTGCTCCGATGACATGATGATTACATGATGATGACTCGATGACTCGGACTCGATGATCCTGGAAAGATGGGAACTTACCCGCCGGAAATAAGAAATGTTCGATCTTCAATCTTCATATTGAAGTGCACGCATCCGATCTAGCAACATAGCAGATCTAGCTCAGAGGAATGGATGATATGAAACGAACCGAGGGAATCTGGTTTGTGGCATTTGAACAGTTTCCGTCCGTCTGCCAGTATCTGGACTGGACACCCGTCCGGGACCTCGGCTTACCCTGGGTGTGCCTCAGGAGGTGGTCAATTTAATCCGATCCTCGCGGCCCTTTGCGATACTCCTGTTGAGGATCGGATTAAATTGACACCAGCGAGGGTCGGTCTGAGGCCTGCAGCGCCTGAGCCGACCCAGCCTACCCTACGGTTCCCACCACCCCAAACTGAACCAAGATATGTACAAACCTCTAGGTACCTAGGTACCCACCCAATGTACAAGAAAAGAAAAGAAAGTCAGCAACATGCTCTGCAGTCTACTACGTGAGACTTCCAGTGGCCAAGTGCTTTCTGTAGCTTACCGTACATTCAAAAGAACAAAGAACACTGAAACTATTGTCTTCGTAATCAAGGAATGAAGCCCGGCCCGCGCTGGAAAAGCAACTTGTATTCACCAGCTTAGTCATGACTCAAACCCGACCAGAGCCCGACCGGGATTCGCGTTCAAGGGGATTGTGAGAACGGTCGCATCGTATGTATCTTGGTCCCGGAAACCCACTCCAGTCCATTTCCTAAACAATCACGCACCTGTCCTACGCGACGCTCGCTAGTGCCAACCACGTCCTCATTTCGCGGATGCGACGCGGCCTAGAATTGCCCCGTACACATTGCGCGAGTCCACACTGCCCAGCATGACGAGACCGCGAGATTCATCTGGCGCCAGCGACGACAGCCTAGGCGCAGGCCGCGAGCAGGTACGAATAGAGCTCGCGGAGTCGACATGTTTTTCACCATTACGAAGCTGATGTACATGGTAGGAGCTCGGGAGCATGTACGATTATCTAGCCAAAATTATTCTTTTGGGTCCCAGTGGTACTGGAAAGTATGTATCATTTTGTCTATGATCAAGATCCTCGCCGCGTCTGCACGAATGGCATCTGACAAAGTGCTGTCTCAGATCTTGTCTGCTACATAGGTTTGTCAAAGATGAGTGGCGCGTCCTCTCGTCCCAAACCATCGGCGTCGAATTCGCCAGCAAAATCATCAAAGTCGGCACAGGTGCACGGCGAAAGCGAATCAAGCTTCAGGTACGTCACGTCCGACATGCAATGAGCACTCGCAGCCCCTAATTAGACGCAGCTCTGGGATACAGCAGGTACTGAACGATTTCGATCCGTCTCGAGATCCTACTACCGCGGTGCGGCCGGTGCCATCCTCGTCTACGACATCACATCACATGCTTCCTTCCGCGGCATCCAGCCATTTCTAAATGACGCGCGGGCGCTGGCATCGCCAAACCTGAGCTTAATATTGGTTGGAAATAAACTGGATCTGGCCCCGGACTTCTTGATAGATACGAGCTTGCCGCCACCGACGCCCAGCAGTGTTGGTTCTACGTCGACGATAACTGCCGCAAACGCCAGTTCACTATCTGTATCTACTACGAGCACAAGCACGACTGGGACCATTATGGGAAGAGATCGAGATCGACGAGGCTCTATCGGTGCTGGCAGGCAGCAGAGAGCGACGATCGCACCAGATGGGCGCGAAATTAGCACTGCGGAAGTGACGAGGTGGGCAAGCACAGCGGGCATTTCGGTCGTCACTGAAGTTAGTGCCCTGAGCGGAGGAGGGGTTGATGAAGTGTTCAATCGCCTCGCTCGCATGATTCTCACCAAAATCGAACTCGGGGACATCGATCCGGATGATCCCATGAGCGGCATTCAGTACGGTGATGGCGGTGGCTGGAATACGGCCAGCGACGGAGGCAGCATCAAGAGCTCCATGACAGGTGCCACTGTTGATGACAACATCGGCGGCGCGCGACGCCGTAAGCGAGGCAGGGCTAGAAATCAGAACTGGAGCCTGCGGGAGTGGGAGGAAGTTTTCACTCTGAGCAGCCGCCACAGAAGAGGCGGAGGATGTTGCTGATCTCTACTCAGGTGTGGTTTCTGACTCATAACCGACAGGTCGCATGCTCTAATCTCTGATCACTGTCTGTCACCTCCTGTAGCTGCTGTCTGTTCATGGCGTCGCACTGTCTCCTGTTTTGTCATTTTAGCGTGTCTGGCGTTTGGGGAAACGATGCGTTGAGAGCCTGCCTGGAAGCATTGCGTTCGTTTTGCCGATGCGCGAGAAGTTCTTGAATCGCTGCGTCGACCTTATTTAATTACCGGTTTAGTTCTCAGCATATGACGTACACTTTTATCCCCTCGTTAATTATGATATCCCATAAGAGACTTAATAATAGACCCTGGCACCTTTGCTAGCATTGTCAAGCTACCATGGGCTCTGCGTGGCGCGCTTGCTCGATGTAATTTTGCCCGGCTGCGACCCGGGATGTGATAGGCGAGGACTTAAGAAAGGACCCTCTCATCGTGTCCTTAGATTTAAATTGTATAATAATTGTATAATAATAATTCCACCGATTCTCACCTCCACCCTCCGCAGCGGGGTGTCGGCCCGCAAACGAAAATGATCCTTGTTAATCCCGCCTGCCTCGACCATCTTTTCTTCAGGAGTTCCATTAGAAGCAAAACAGGACCTTCTTCGACGAACTAGCCGTCTCGCTTGATGTTTCGAGGCAGGCTGAGAAGTGACTCTGAGGGCGACAATAGCTGCTCATCATGGATGCTCGAATCGTCATCCCGATTGATGCGAATTGGCAGTTCAAACAGGCCGACAAGGATGACAGTTCATATCTGGCAGTTTCACGGTTTCCCACCTCCGTTCATTTGGATTTGATGCACCACCATATCATACAAGATCCCTACATTGGTCGGAATGAGAAGGACGTGCAATGGATTGGCGAAGCTATTTGGAGATACAAAACCACTTTTTCCACTCCCGGGATCAGGAACAACGAAAAAGCTGTACTGGTATTCGATGGTCTGGATACCTTTGCCACGGTGGTGCTGAATGGGCATACCATATTGGAGACAGACAATATGTTTATCTCGGAAAGAGCTGACGTCACTGCGGTATTAAACAGAAATGGTAACAACGAACTGGTCATCACCTTTGATGCTGCCTATCTGAGAGGCTGGAAAGAGGTTGAAAAGCACTCGAACCACAAGTGGGGTTGCTGGAATGGTGATAATTCTCGACTAGGTGTGCGAAAGTCGCAGTACCACTGGGTGAGTAAATTATTGAACATGAGCAGTTCCTTGGGGCTGGTTCTACTACTAATTAAGGGCGTATAGGGCTGGGATTGGGGCCCTGAGTTGTTGACCTGTGGTCCATGGCGGCCAGTCAACTTGGAGATATACGAAGCAAGAATCATGGATTTATGGGTCGAGATTGACGTGGAAGATTGCCTCAAGACTGCCAAGGTGGTCGCGCGCGCTGCTGTAGAGGGTAACGCATCCATGTTGAGACTCGACATCTCTTTCGAGGATAACGGTGTCTCTTCTGAAATAGTCAGTGTTGTGGATGGCACAGCCACAGCGACATTCAAGGTACAAAATCCCAAACTGTGGTATCCGGCTCGATACGGCAGTCAGCCTTTGTACACAATCAAAGCAACTCTGCTGGACGGAGATGCGGAGATTGACGCAGTCAATAAGAGGATTGGCCTGCGGAAGGTCGAACTTATCCAACGACCTCTTGTTGGTCAAGCCGGGACTACGTTCTTCTTCCAGGTCAACAACATCCCCATATTCTGTGGAGGAAGCAATTGGATTCCAGCAGACAGTTTCATTCCCCGGATAGCCAAGGACCGGTACTATGACTGGGTCAAGATGGTGGCCGACGGAAACCAGTTCATGCTTCGTGTTTGGGGTGGAGGCATTTATGAGGAGCAGGCCCTATACGACGCCTGTGATGAATTGGGCATTCTGGTGTGGCAGGATTTCATGTTTGGCTGCGGGAACTACCCCAGCCATCCCAGATTTCTCGACTCTGTCGAGCGTGAGGCTCGCCAAAACGTCAAGAGGCTCCGCCATCACCCATCCATTGTCATCTGGGCTGGCAATAACGAGGATTATCAGTTTGCTGAGAGCGAAAAGCTAAACTATGATCCCGATGACCATAATCCTGACAATTGGCTAAAGACGGACTTTCCGGCGAGATATATCTACGAAAAGGTCTTGTCAGATGTGTGCAAGGACTTGATACCCAGGACTCATTACCACCCGGGCAGTCCCTGGGGCGGCAAGAACTCAAATGACCCAACTGTCGGTGACATCCATCAATGGAATGTCTGGCACGGGTCACAAGAAAAGTATCAGAATTTCGACCGGCTCGTTGGACGGTTCGTTTCGGAGTTTGGCATGGAGGCATTCCCGTCCATCAAGACTATCGAGGCATACTTACCCAAAGGCAAAGATGATATCGAAAGGTTCGCTCAGTCATCCACCGTTGACTTCCACAACAAGGCCGCTGGGCATGAGCGACGTTTGGCTCTGTACTTGGCCGAGAATATTCGTTATGCCCCAGACCCTCTGGAGTACTACGTGTACTGTACCCAGTTGATGCAAGCCGAGTGTATCGCGTCGGCATACCGTTTGTGGAAGCGAGAGTGGAAAGGCCCTGGCCGAGAGTACTGTGCTGGTGCGCTTGTATGGCAGATGGATGATTGCTGGCCCGTCACGTCATGGGCTCTCTGCGACTACTATCTTCGTACCAAGCACGCCTACTACGCTGTCAAGAGAGAGATGGCACCGATCTCGATCGGGATGGCCCGCCGCGAACACACCCATGCCAAAGACAAGTACACACGCGTCCACATCGAGACCGAAGTCAGGATCGAGATTTGGGGCTCCAATCTCAGCCTGGAGGATTTGAAGGCTGATTGCGTCGTCAAATCATGGGATGTTGAGACGGGAAAGGAGACGTCTTCAAGGGTGGTCTCCTCGCAGCATGAACTCCCCAATAACGCATCCACGGAGATCACCTCGATGAATGTGCCTGTCAGCAGGAAGGGTGCCGGTGACGAGGGCCGCACCGTCGTGGCAGCGTATCTGATGCAGGGTGGCAACCATATCGCTCGCTGCGTGAATTGGCCCGAGCCCCTCAAGTACCTGCACTTGCAGAAGCCAAAGCAGCTAAGGGTTGAGCTGGCTGGCGACGGCAGGTTCGTGGAGCTGAGCGCCGAGGTGCCTGTGAAAGGCCTGGCAGTGGACTGTGCAGATGACGACGTCAAGTTTGACGACAACCTGGTGGACCTTGTGCCGGGCGAGGTGGTGTCAATTGGGGTGAGGGGTGCGACGAAAGAAACGCGCCTTGCGGCACAGTACCTGAACATGCGAGACTGAACTGTGCATGGAGTATGGTGCGGTGATGAGATGTAGGAGATGTGAACATCGTGCCCCATGATTCCTGGTCCCGTTGAGCAGGTTCTGAGACCGACGGTGAGACTGCCGTTGCAAAAGTGACAAGGGTCTGACCCAATCAGAAGCAATGCTGTGAGAGGTACATCTTTGCTAGAGTTGTGCTATGATATGATTAGAGTTGTACAGGGGCTCGTCGCACGTGTATTAGGTCTGTGGTGCCGTCGCCCCTTGGTTGTCTTAGAACACCAGTTCTGTCGCCTTACAACATGCATTTTGGCCTGATGAAAATCGCTTCGTAGAGCGGCCTGTGTGGAGACTGGTCATGTAATGTCTCCCAAGTTTACCAAAGGTCACGCGTGGTCTGGCGTATTTGCACTTGTGTAGCTGCGGCCTGTCCTAAGATACTGTTTCCCAATCACGCAGTAACCAACGAGAATTTCTTGCAAGACTATCGAGGCGTCGACTTGTTGCTTCGTGAAGTCAATGGTTGCTTGGGGTAATCATGTCCATATCATACAAGTCTCACTTCACTTGGGGACGAACGAAATATACCCTTTTCCACTGGCTATACATCTAACTCTGCCCTCGTATTTATTCTATTTTCGCATATTTCCTCTTGTATTCGATGCGCTGTGGTTCACGAGACCTCGTCCTGACATATGACTTGCCAATAAGACGCTATCTGAGGCTGAGATGAAAGATAAATTGTAGAGAAGCCTCCTTCCTACAGATATGTCACCAGTTGTTTTGAATTAAATGCCACCAGTCATGTCCTGCACGATCATTAGTAACCCACGATGTATGGACGAATGGGATCTCGGGTCGGACCTCTGGCATCTCACCATGCACAGTCGGCTGAGTCGGAAGTGAAAGTGGACACTTTGCGCAATTGTCGCCTCTCCCATATAAGCCAGCGTCTTCGCCACCTTTGCCATTGTGACATCATTGCATTACCAAGTTTTCACAGCATTATTTCAGTTTGCTTAGGGTTGTGTTCAGAAGCCAGTACGCCACGTTACGGGTTGACAAATCTGTAATAGAATGCAAAAGGTCAAGTCCATCCTGCCATCATGGGACACCACCAAGACCCAGAGCAAGAAGGGCTTCGACAAAGCATGGGGCTTGCTCGATAAGCTCGGAGCTCCAGTCAACAGATGGACGAACAAAATCGGCAGCGAGGCATTTTGGCCAACGACTCTTGAAAAGGAGAGCTACAAGGCAGCTCGAATTCTCCGGTCGTTTTGCAGTGCGTGAAACACTGCTCGCCCATTCATCAGTTATACTAACACTTCTGGCAGAGGACGGATTCTATACCGAAGAGGAGCAATTGACCAGCCAGGATGGTCCGAAGAAAGCACCAAAAGTCCTCAAGAAAATCCCTCAGAAAGTCATAGAAAATGCAGTCGGCCTCGCGATTTTCACCACCATGCGCACTGGTCTATGGGTTTCTGGGGCCGGCGGTTCCGGAGTGCTCGTCGCGCGGCAGGAGGATGGAACGTGGTCACCACCATCAGGAATCATGCTTCACACAGCAGGTCTTGGGTTCCTCATCGGTGTGGACATATACGACTGCGTGCTCGTCATAAACAACCGCAAGGCACTCGAGTCGTTCACCAAGATTCGAGCGACGCTAGGCGGAGAAATCAGTGCCGTTGCCGGCCCGGCGGGTGTCGGCGGCGTGCTCGAAAACGACGGCAAGTGGAAGGAGGCTAATCGGCCTGTCTTTACGTACTTGAAGTCTCGGGGCCTCTATGCCGGCGTCCAAGTCGACGGCACGGTTGTCATTGAGCGAACCGATGAGAATGCGCGGTTCTACGGAGAAAAGATTGGTGCTGCCGACATATTAGCCGGCAAGGTTCGACATGTTCCTCCCGAGACAAGAGTCTTAGCCGAGACTTTGAAGGCTGCGGAAGGGAAGAGTGATGTGGATGGGGCCATCATGAGCGAGTTAGACACGCAGTTGGTCCCCGGGGACTTGGTAATCGATGACCCAAACGAGAAGATATTTGGCGTTCCCGAGGCAGACGATCCCGATCCGTTCGGCGTACATGCTCTTGAGAAGGAAGGCCTGGAAATCGTCGAGGCAGGCACCCGCCATCGACCGTCCAGCCTTCAATTCGAGTACAACCCGAGCCCGTCGAGTCCGATATATGATAGGTTGAATCGGCGAAGCACCCTCAACTCTGGACGCCCCTTGAACTCGAAGTCTCCCACAGCCCCATGGGGCCGAAGGCGATACACAATAATTTGGCACCATGCATCGTCCGATGCAAGCACACAGACAGGCGATGACGGCTTCGTAACGAGAGTGCCTTCCCAACCCAATGAATTCGTCCAGCAGGATGTGCAACAAAAACGTGAAGCACGGGAGGAGCTGAGAAATGGTTGCGGTTCGGAAGAGGGAGAAGCCGCCGCCTTTGTGAACGAGGTTGCGGAGGGAAGGACTTCGAAGCAAAACGATGGCTTTGTAGGCAGGGATGCCGGGATTGGTCTTGGGATTGACACGGGATTCGAGAAGGTAGGGGAAAAAGAAGGTAGAGAAACTGACGCACAGGAGAAAGCTTCGAATCCACCGCCTCTGGTGCCACCTGCTTTGCCGCTGAGGTAGCTGCCGTCAGTGTATCTGGTCGTTTAATATGTAGATTCTCAGCATTACCTAGAAGAGTTTTTTCTCATACGCTTTAAGCTATGTTTCGAGGAGCATGTGGTATTTGGCCCTTCGCGCTGTGCATTGAACGGTCGATGGTATCTCACAAAAGCCGTATTCGCTCTTTTGAAAGCTCCCCACCTGCTCTCGTAAATCCTGCTCGGTATTAAAAGAGATAAAACACGTCTGACAGCGTGGCTGCATTCCATGTTTGTAACCTTTCTTAATGATTCTAGGTTTTACAAAGACAGACTTGTTTTGGCGGGACATCCTCACTCAAGAAAGAAGGTGGTAGAAGGAAAAGATGCAAGTCAGGTTTGGAGTCACCATTGGCTAGAGTGGGGTGGATTTCCAAATCATGTGAACGCTGTCAGTGACGTACATATATTTCGGAGCAACGCTGTCGACCATCTCGCGAACTTCGACAGAAAGAGCGCACTATCTTCTTTATTCAGAACGAAAGCTTCTCCACGGAAGAAAGAAAAAAAAGCATGCCCAAGTCTAAGCCCTGCTCGGAATGCAATGGTGACGGAATGGTTGGCACCGGCGCCTGCCCGAAATGCAATGGGAATGGCTGAGACAAAATACATGTAAGCACCCTTACACAGAAGCACAATATTCAAAGCGAAGCTGACAAACTTGGAGTGCCAGCGGTGATGGACCGAGTCAAACCAGCATTGTCTTGCGTCTTTTCCGCCAAGGCTTCCTACGAGGTGCGCAAATGGAGGCCAGGAATAGGGGAATTTATCGCAATTGACACGATTTCCATGCTACGTCTCAGTTGTTCAGCCACCTACTCTACCGCCTCCTCTACAATTGCAACGTACTGCTGTTAGCAACAGGCCAGTGACCCAGATCCAAGGGCAGTTCAGCAGCCCGGCTGTGTAAATGGCTTCAAAATTGTTCCCTAGTTACTTAGCTGCACTTGTGGATCCTCCTGGGCTTCACGAACTATGTCCTTCATTCGCGAATATAGTTGTTCATCCTCTTTATCCCATCTCCTACCGTTAGGGAACACAGTTTTCCGCAATCTATTGACCCACGGTACCAGAGGCTGATAGAACGGTGTAAAGTACTCCTTGGTAGCTTTGATGAAATCTTGTTCATGAGATACCTGTCCCTTCTTCAACTCCGCCAACTCTTCAGTATTCACGTAGTTCCAATTCTCAAATCGTTTAACGGGTTTGCCATCGTCTGGGCCGTTGTAATGAATGCATATCCAAAATAATACCCAAAAAAATGACTCCAAATCATGCATAAAGGAGTGTTGATCGCCCAATAATGCACCAATGGCCATGAATGCCCTTGTGCCAGTTTTGCCCTTTGCTCCCGAGACATCTTCCCGCTGTTCTCGTATAGCTAGATCCAGATCAATCAAAAAAGACCGCCAAGAATCCTGCTTGTCATCAGCATTCATCATAAGGTTGTTGATAGAAATATCTCTGTGAAGGATACCAGCCTTATGCAAGGACAGGTGGCCGTCGATACAACCTTCCAAGGTGATTAGTAGAGCTATGCAGGACTTTGCTTTGTAGATCGGCTTCCCGCAATCTCGAACAATGACCCTCCGATGTACTCGGTCTGGCATATCATCAACACTCATCTTCGTCGGAGATGCAGAACAGGAACGCTTCGTCGGTAGCAGAGGAGCACCAATCTCACTAGACGATCGCTTCACGCCTGTACCGCTGCTACTTCGTCCCTTCCGCAAAATAATAGACTTGCTTGGCACCAACGCAGACCTTTTTAGTCCATAATTTGCAGCAGTCTTGATATCCAGGCCCTTCCGAACGTTGGTTTGAACATGGTCGTCATTACCACAGACGCGGACCGTCTCATGATAGTAGTACCGGGCAACATTGACCACCCCTCTCTCTGTCGCCTCCCGAATAAGTTCGCCTTCTTCTTCTCGGTCCGTGTATTGCCAAGAGTCCTTAATGACAAGGCGCATCTGCGGGTTGTCTTCGTGATGGGCGTTCCAGCATACTGTTGCCCGGCCAGCGATGCAGCGCGCAGGCTTCATAACCTCGTCAATTATAATGCGTTCGGTCTGTCCGTTTCGTTTAAATTCAAAATAACGTTGACCACCTGACTCCGCTATTGTAGGATCAAACCCAAGCGCGACTTCATCCATACAAAGGAATGCAAGAACTGTGGTCACAAACTGTCGCCCGTTTTTGTTGATATCGAATTGATCAGAAGCGATCCCACCAAGTCGGTCAAACTCCCAAATTCTCATAAGGGGCCCACAGAGTGTGAATCCCAAGACAAACCGACGAGTTTCTTGAGCTGCAAAGACCTCTCTGGCGTATGTTGCGAGATCGATCCACGCTATTGATTCCTTATCGGCAGCAGGGTTGCTCTTTAACTCCCCAGGTACAAGAATATGTGACCACCTGTAACGGTGTTCTTTTAAATCAGGCGTAGATGTGAAATCATGCTTTACGAAGCCGACATCCATACTGCGCTTCCCAGTTGAACCTAGCAGTGGAGTTTTTGGCTGAGCAAGCAATTTTCTGCGATACGTGGGAGTAGAATTTAGGTCGCGTGAGAACGCCTCTAGCCTTGGAATCAGATCACAAAACCAAGTAAGCACATCACTCTCCTTCGCCTTTGCCGGCCATTCTGTCCATCCTTCATTGAAGAGCGGATTGTCGCCCTCGCTGCACTTGCGAAAAACCGCCTCTGACACTGCCTCTAGACCCGGCACAACACCAAAGAAGGTGTCACAAAATTTAGGAATCCCAACGTAGAGTGGCCCAAGCTCTTGTTTCAGAATCCTATCGACGTCTTGGCGAAACTCGGATGAGTTGACGAAGCTACTTGTGTTTTGGTTCCAAGGGGTTTGTTGGAAAGAAGACGGTATCGGCCGAGGTGGCGGTGTGGTTTCATCGACGGCGCTGCAAAGCTGGTCCCAAATGAGTGCGTCATCTGGGTCGTTGGCGAGACATAGTTTTATGAGCGGTCGGATAAGGTCAAAGTTGTAATCATCAGATGTAATTAAAGTGTTGAGCCTTGATATTTCACTAAAGAGGGACCTGCCGCTGTCGGAACGGAGAAGGCGGGCAGCTGGATGAATTTGTAACGTCGACAGAAGAATGAGAGTGCAGTTTTGAAGTCCTAAGTAGCAGTGGTCAGAGATAGCTTCCACAAGACCGGGAAACTTACCTTCTTGATCAAGTCGTTCTGTGGTGTCAAGGGAGTCGAAGTCATCACAGATTGCGCTACACGACTCGCGGAAAGCCTTAAGCCCGTTCCCAATAGGGTGGTTTTCGACGATATTCGAGAGGTTCCGATCCTTCATGTATGCAGAGGTGAACTTTCCCGTCAGAGTTTATTAAAGGGAGAGTTGCTCGTGACGCGACAGTGCCGGAGACGCAGAAGGGCTCTGGCAATTGAATGTCGGCGCCGGAAAAACAAGTCCCGACTGGTGCTAGGGAGCTTAGTGTAGACAACGGGTCAAGCAAGACACGGTTAATGGAGAAGCAAACCATCGTGTCCATTCTTAAAATTGGCGGCAGCTGTTCAATCTATTCTTATCGTTTCATGTTTTTTTTTAAGCTTTTGTTAGTGTTCTGCTTTGTGAGCTCAGAACGCGACAGGAATCAAGATTAAAAAGCTTGGACGATTTTTTTTTTAATTTTTTTTTTTTTTTTTTTTTTTTTTTTTTTTTTTTTTTTT
>KQ061732.1:176639-208147 GCA_001008035.1 Atkinsonella texensis | reverse complement strand
TGCCGGACATGTACAGTGTGTGTACAGTGGGTGTATTTTTGTTGTTGAACCCTCTTGCGTGATATTGCCCCACTGTGCGGAGGAGCTGATATACAATTAAATTTTACCTTGACCGTGCGCCGGACTCATCACTCGTTGAGCACATATGTCGTGCCATTCACAATTTTCTCCTCGACGTCCTTGACCCGCCAAACCGTCGACTGACGGCCAGCCGCCATGGAAGCACCGAGACTGACAGCGGCACCTCATTGGGCCGGCTAAGTCGAAGCGGCGCCGAGAGCTCTGGACTTTTGCTTCACGTTATTCTGCTTCTCCGACATGGTAACCTGCAGTGACAAATAGAAGTAAGTTGTGCGGCGTCTGGAATATTTAATGATGCGTACTTGCCCCATTTGCGCCAACCCTAAGAATGCTTTTGTTTTCCCCTCTCTTCTCCCCAATCTCGCGGAATAGAGGACGACATCCCGGCGTATTCGGTAAAGGCCGACTACTCCTTTTCCTGTGGCAGCAACTCGTCTCTCCTGCCGACACACCAACTTTGACATTGACAGACGACGACCTCAATGCTACGTCATCACACTGTTGAGAAATCATAAAATCATCCAATCCCCGCTCCCGCTCCCGCTCCCGCTCCCGCTCCCCAGCACACGTTCACGCACGTCGCATTCCATCCGTCACTTCTCGAGATGGCCTCCCCGACTCTCAGCCGGGACGAGATTAGCGTAAGGGCGTCCATCTGACTCGTCAAAAAGAAAAAAAAAAAGAAAAGAAAGCGAGTCCAAGATGGAAGACGACAGACTTGAAACTAATTCATCCTCCTCGCATAGAACCTCTCCTTTGTTCTCAACAAGCCCCTCGACGTTACCTATGAAGAGCGGCCTAAGCCAACTCTCCAATCGCCGCACCATGTCATTGTAGTCGTCAACTACACGGGCATCTGCGGTTCAGACGTGCACTACTGGCACCTTGGAGCTATCGGCCACTTCGTTGTCAAAGATCCCATGGTTCTCGGCCACGAATCCGCAGGCACGGTCCTCGAAGTAGGTGATCAAGTCACGCACCTCAAGCCCGGGGATCGTGTTGCCGTCGAGCCCGGCTACGGCTGTCGACGATGCACAAACTGCCGCGCTGGCAAGTATAACCTGTGCAAGGACATGATCTTCGCTGCTACGCCCCCCTACGACGGCACCTTGACTGGACTTTGGTCGTCCCCCGCCGACTTCTGCTACAAGCTTCCCGACTCGGTATCCCTCCAAGAGGGCGCGCTCATTGAGCCACTGGCTGTCGCCGTCCACATCGTCAAGCAAGCAGCCGTCCAGCCAGGCCAGTCCGTCGTCGTCATGGGCGCCGGCCCCGTCGGCCTCCTCTGCGCAGCCGTCGCCAGAGCCTACGGCGCCTCCAAGGTCGCCAGCGTGGACATTGTCCAATCAAAGCTCGATTTCGCCAAGCAGTTCGCCTCGACACACATCTACCTTTCGCAGAGGATTTCGCCCGAGGAGAACGCCGAGGCTATCAAGAAGCACATCAATCTCCCCCATGGGGCAGACGTTGTCATTGATGCCAGTGGTGCCGAACCTTCCATGCAGGCCAGCCTTTACACTGTCCGCACGGGAGGCACCTACGTGCAAGGCGGCATGGGTAAAAACGACATCACGTTCCCCATCATGGCGCTGTGTCTAAAAGAGGTGACGGCCAAGGGGTCGTTCCGTTATGGCCCTGGCGACTATGAATTGGCCATTGAGCTCGTTGCCAGCGGCAGAATCGACGTCAAGAAGCTCGTCACGACCGTGGTATCGTTTGACAAGGCGGAGGAGGCTTTCAGAAAGGTGAAGGAGGGACAAGTCATCAAAATACTGATTGCCGGGCCCAATGAAACGATGCAATCTGGCAGGTCACGGGCATGAAATGGTAACTAATAAATGACTCAGCCATCGAGGAGGCATGTGAAAATTCCTCGTGTGAGAAGCGGGACTCGGGAGGTAGGGGGCACGGCATGGCAGGTATCGCGGAGAAATAGGCTGTTTTGAGCCAGGGGTTCGGAGTAATCAAGGCCAAGGTCAAGGCAAAACACTGGAGGCACAACCAGTCCAGAAAGGGATTGATGCGTATACTCTGTAATGAACATGGGGCCAGAGTGAAGTGCGTGCCTATCCATGTCTCCGCTTGAATATGCCATATACTCCGTACCAAGCATTGCTTTTCATTGCTTTTCACGAGGAAAAGAAAGGATTCGCAGCCAAAACCCCTGCGAATGAACTGCACCTGCATCTGAGCTGAGTCTGCCGGCCGGGGCTGTTAGTGGCGAGAGGTAGACCCGGGGTCCATGGCCGAAGAGCGGCTTGCGTTGCAAGACTGGGCTCCAGCTCCGGGCCTGAAGATTGGGACAGACATGCTGTTTATGGTCATGCGGTGAAACGCAGTTGCGGTAGGGGGAGATGAGCGGCTGACTGGCTTCGAGGACGATGTTGCTAATGAGAGCGCAAGCAACGCAGGCGAGAGGATGGGGCTGGGATGAGGATGGGACGAGGATGGGACGAAGGACGAGGGCTTGGATTCAGCTTGGTGGACTGCGGAAGCGGAATCGCGCCGCACTTGCTTTGCCAGTCGGAATATCAGACGGACAGGACCACAGGACTCCAACACCACAACTGCACCATCCTGTATAGTCTCAAGAGAGCCAACAATGAATGCTCCGCGGAATCTTGTGCAGTGTCCTGCGTCAAGCGTGTCTCGGAGACAACAGCCAAATCAATCTAAACATATTCGCTCCAAAGAACACAAAATCCGCCCCCCCCCTTACATCGACTATCTCGACTTCTCTCCCATCTGGCTTTTCGCATCACGAACCCATCACCACAAGCACCCACGAAATCCACCCAACAAGACCCCCACTTGCCCGCCGCAGCGCCCACAAGCTCAACCTCATAATTAACCTCCAGTTTCGGCACGCAGCGTGGCGTTCGCGTCCTTGTCCCCCTGGACCCTTGCCGTTGCCGTGCGGCTGAAGCAAGAGACTAGTAATACGGCTCTGCTCCTTGGCATGGGCTGGGGGGCAAATATTGGCTTTTCGTCTAGCCTCCTCCGCCACGGCGTTATCGTACGAGACTGTCTGACCCTGCGGTAGCCCAGCGATGAAGCTCCAGCGGCCGGTCCTCCGGGCACCAACAAGGCCCGGTTTGCTTTAGGCAGATTTTCAGCGTGGGAATGAGAAGGAGAAAATTGTGATGCCGACGGGGGAATGGTATAAGTGTCTGAGCTGCACGCCACTTTTTTTTGCTGGCTTGTTCTTGTGTTCTTGTCTTTTTGCCTGGTGAACTTGGCTTGTAGAACTCGTCTATGTGAAGGACGTTTTTTTTTATATCCCCCCTCCCTCCCCCTTTTTTCCCCTCCCTACGACCTAGCTGCGACAACTGGGATCCTCTACACTTGAGCTTCAAGCTGGCTGTTCACCATGGAGACAACTGTTACGGAGAAGCACTCGTCAAGCCATGTGCTCAGGACGCCCATATGGGTGACTATTATTCGAGGATTCCAGTTCTTCCTTTCCATGGTTATTCTAGGCCTGGCAGCTCGTTTGTTGCAGGATTTCATCCTAGATGAGTTCGGTCTGGCCGTCGCTACCGTAAGTTTTCTCTCCTCCCCTCTTACGCTCAGTCTTCACCGTCCCTTGCACTTCACAAACTGACAAATCGCTGAAAAATACCCACAGTCGGTTCTCACCTGGCTAGTCCTCTTCTACGTCCTCACAACCGAGAACATCACCGCCTGGCAGATAGCGTACCATGTCGTCGCCGTCATGGCCCTCGATGCCTTCCTCGTCATCATGTGGCTCGCGACTTTTGCCGCGGCGGCTGCCCGACGGGCTTCCTTCGTCGTCACTACTTCTGCTGTCAGCGGGTGCGTTGACTACGGAATCGGTAGCCCATTGTGCTACGGGAAGAGGCAGCTTGAGAGGAGGGATTACTCACTGAAGCGCGATGCGGACATGTTCAGTGCTATTGCTGGTCTTGGAGCTCTGGTGTGGTACGCCTTCCCCCTCCCAGCTTGCTTTTTTTTTTTTTTTTTTTTGTTATAAGTGCGTTTTTAACTTAACTGACCTTTGCTGTGCCAATAGGCTTTTGTTCATCGCCACGTTTGTCTACACTCTTGTCATGTTCCTCCGCGGTCGCAAGGAGGGTCGGTTCCCTATTGGGGGTGCCGTGTCGTCGACTGGCAACACGTATCAGATGGCGTCTAAGACGGAGCATGCTGCTCCCGCGATGCAGCAGCAACCACAGCCTGTTCAACCGCAACCAAGCGGGGACTACCAGCCCGCTCTGAGCCCAGGCCAGAACCCTCCTCCTCATAACGGCTACCAGCCTGCTCAGAGCCCTTACCAGGAGCAGCCACAGTATCAACCGCCTCAGGATCAGCAGGCGTACAGCAGCAACCAGCAAAACGCAAGCTACCAGCAGCACGTCTACCAGAGTAGTGAGCTGTCCGGGACGCCCCAGCCTCAACAAAGCCAAACCACACTTCCTGCCACGACATCCCCGCCTCCCCAGCAGTACTATACCCAGCACCCGAACAATGCGCAGCAGCAGTTGCAAGGCTAGGACAGCGGAAGGGGAGTCATGAAGCGTGACATGTGAGGCATTCATGTGGTTGGCTGAGGGGGAGGGGTTTCAATTCTGGTGACAAGTCTACTAAGGACTATTATTTAATTCGAGCGTTTTGTGCAATGTGGCATGTATACCCTTCTGGGCCGGTAGGCTTGACTACGTGTTAATCTACGGCATTCAATTCATGCAGGTCTGTGTTCCAATGCCATGTCGCGGGGAGAAAAGGATATGAAGTGCATGACGTATCTTTGAATTCATAAATAAACTTACCCTTGTCGTTTCATTGTGGATTCATGTTCACTTGTCACGCAGAGGGAGGCAAGTTTCGGATGATCTATCGCAACCGTAGACATCCAAGATGGCCACCACACCTACACATTGATAGTCCGACCATGAAGCAGATTCACTCTGTCTCTCTTTTGCAAGTTTACCCTAGGAAGACAGGCGGGCAAAGAAATAACAAGGGGCGCATAATTGATAAAGTCACCCGTGGCAGGCGGTGAGTGATTTCTGCCACTCAGCCCAGCTTCAGGTTCCGCCCGAAACGGAGCTTCCACGCAACCTCGATCAATTCACATAATCCCACTGGGGCTCGACACCGATCTTCCGCGCCAACGAACACCTGGCATCCTCTGCGCCGCGGGCCATCAAGCGCGGAAAGACGAGGCGACGACCTAGCCGGCAGACAACATCCGACGGGGCCAGGCGCCTAGCTAGCTACGCTCTCTGCGTCCGAAGGAGCGGGCGTACCTCCCGCCGACACCAAAAGCCATGGCAACCGACGAGCCAGACGTGCCGCAAGAGCGCCTGGGCGTGCCTTCAAGGAACCCCCTACCGCTCTCAGCCACGCAGGAGTCCCAAGTGCGCGACATATTCTACGCACGGGTACGCAAGCAGTGCGCCGAAGAGATCAAAGGTACGAAAGAAAAAAGCGCCAACCGCAAAACGCGCCCCTCTGCTTGCTTTCCCCTCACGGGTAATAATAATAAAAAAGAAAGAAAGAAAAACAAAAAGTTCTACTTGGCGCTAACTTGTCCCCGTACGGGTAGCCTTCGCAGCTTGCGCCCTCGGCCGCACCTTCACCGTCTCCTTCGCCTGCCGCGCCCAGCATCGCGCCATGAACAACTGCATGAAGCTGCGCGCCACGCAGGAGGAGCACGATGCCGCGCGCGAGGAGTGGTTCGCCATGCGCATGGAGCGCCATCGGCTGCGCGAGCGCAAGGCCAGGGTGGCGGCTGCTCAGGAGGAGTTCTTGCGCGAGTGGTGGGGGTTGCCTGAGGAGGTGCGCTTGTCGAGGCAGAGGGAGTTGGAGAAGCTGGGGCAGGCGGAGAGGGTAGGGGGCTTGACGGCCACGGAGAGGCCTCGCGGGCCGAGCTGACGTTGGCTTTGTTGGGCTGACTTTTGGGGTTTTTTTTTTTTTTTTTTTTGGCCAGTTGCATTGGTTTGGCGTTGGGCATGGCTTTGCCTGAGACTTGCATCTTTTGCTCAGGATGTATTTTTGTGGACGGGTGCTTGTCACTGGATGCGAAAGAACTTTGTACGAGGAGAGGATGCGGCGGTGATGGGTTGCGAGATGATGAGGCCGAGGTGATAGGAATTACTGCTTGAGAGTGGGAGATGTCTCCTGCCTGATGAGCATGGTCAGAATGTCGCTCGCGTGTCAGCTGGTGTGGCGTGTGGTGTCCAGGCCATATCTTGTGTTCCTGGTGAAGCGTACGCGTGCTGATACCGGTTTCGACCACCAGCACACACACAATCTGCCGTTCGTGGTCTCATGAGAGTTCGATTCAGTGCTCTCTCAATCGTGACTCGCCAGAATACAACGCCGTGCCGTTCCCAAAATGAAGAGAAACGGAAAAGTGGAGAAAAGCGCGGGGAGCCAAGTCCCATCTTCATCATGTTCTATTCTTGACTGCACAGGGAATGCCAGCGCACCAAAGATAATCCGGTACTTCTAGCCTCTCCCAATCTTAGCGCGGTGCAAAGTACCAACTGGCGCCATCATCCCTGCATTTCGGCACCAGCGAGATATGATGGGGTTCTACCCCGCCCAATCCCAACGCGGCATCGCGCCCCATCCAGCGCTTACACGCAGAGTCCGTCTCCGCTTCCCAACGGGCTGCAGTGTGATACTGCCCGCCATTGGCCGAACGCATCCCCGATGAATCTAATTATAGTCGGTGTGGGCCCCCCGCCCGCACTTTTGGCAAAAAAACAAACAAACCACCGACTGCTCTATCACCCAGGGAGCGCTTAATGCGGGCGCGTGGAGGGGCGGGATAACCTACTGGTTGGGCTTCGGGACTCGACCTGGTTTGATAGAACTTGGCTCGAAATATAATAGTTTCTGTGAATGGCGCACTGGGTGTTGTGGACGTGGGGGTCATTTTTGTGCTGGAGCTATGTATATGCTGGTACCCGGGGGGTTTTTTTTTTTTTTTTTTCGGAAGACGCGCTGATTGATCTTCTATCTTGTCCTGTTTTGCTTTTCCTGACGTCTTGTCTACTGTTTTGCGGGATATCGGCGCCAGACAGGATGAAGCAATAGGCAGTTTGGGGACAAGGAGAGAGAAGAAAGAAAGCAAGAAAGACGAGATTCCCCTGTTTGAAATCGAGGGGTTCTTCGGAACTGTGCTTGGTCACTTCCATTTTGTTTCTTTTCTCGGCGAGGCACTGTTACTCAGTGTTATGCCCTCTGTCGAAAATGCCTTCGCCGCAGCCCCAACAACAACAAGGCGGTTTCTCGCTGTTTCCGAGCCCCAACTCGTCGAACTCGCCTCAGGGCATTGCCGGACAGCGCCCTGGGCGGCGCTCAGGATCGCAGGAGCGTAGAGCTCCGGCACCTTCGGGATTTCGAGTCGGGACGCCGGATCTTGCCATTCATACTTCTTTCTCGCAAGCCTCCCCCCAGAGTGGACATGGTCGACAGACACCGCAGCAAAGGATACACACGTCTGTGCAAATGCAGCTGCCGCAACAGCAGACGGAGTCTCCAGCGGTGTCTGTCACGCCAACTAACTGGCCGTTGAGCAACAGTGCGCCTTTACAGACGGATACCACGCATCCTGGCCCGGCCCCGGTTCAGCAGCCATGGAACGTCAATGATGTTCCTGCCCGCGCGGAGACGGCTTTCTCTGAAGCCAACACACTTGTTCATAGTAATAGCGGGCGCTCAAGAAGTTCCATTGCGAAGCATCCTCTGAACGATGACACCGGTGCATCGGGATCCGGCTCGGGCGCGCTGAGGTCCATCTTTCCTACATATAATCCCAATCTCCCGCTTGCACAGCAACAATACGCACCTACCCAACTTAGTCCGTCGCATATCCCCAGGGCTGTCATCAAC
The DNA here is from genome assembly GCA_001008035.1 of Atkinsonella texensis. Classification (NCBI taxonomy): domain Eukaryota; kingdom Fungi; phylum Ascomycota; class Sordariomycetes; order Hypocreales; family Clavicipitaceae; genus Atkinsonella; species Atkinsonella texensis. The sequence goes on along the minus strand of KQ061732.1, from coordinate 200,200 downwards.
AGACAATCCGTCTATGAGGAGCCGGAGTCTCCAAGTACAGGGTCCGTGACAGGAGGCACCGCCCGTTCTGCTGCCAGTCAGCCTCGGCCTGCAGTTCGAGGGCGATGGCCGCTAAGGATCCAAACACAACCACCGCCAGTCATACCTACACCATGCACCAACGCCGACCTGAAGAGCCTTTGGAGAGTAGCCAATGGATGGCAAGCGTCTGCATCAGAGGGTCGCGTCTTCTGCTTGAGGCTCAGCCAGCAAAAAGATGCGCCCGTGTATACTCTATCGTCCGACACTTCACATCCCTTTTGGAATCTCCGACTCGACCCAACTTCCGCATCGGCATATGTGAAACTGACGAGACATGACCCTTCAAAGCCGTACAAGGCCCCCAAGACGGACGTCATACCGCCCAGCCCTTCTGATAATCCCGGAAGAAGCAGCAGCACAGGGAGTCGATCATCGGATACCAAGCACTGGTACGAGGCCCTAACGACAACTCTGGAAGAAGAGTCTCGAAAACACCCTCCCAATGATGGTCTCGTCGCACTGCTTATGCCCTCAGTGGCTGCAAGAATGGCCATCGAGAAAGCCAACGATCCTGCATCCGTCACGGCGGCGGAGAATGAATGCGCACGGTTGGTATGGGATGAGGACACCGCAACGTACTACCTCGTGCATAATGCGCTGGCAAACCCATTCTGCGTCACAATTGAGCGCCACCCAGCATACTCGAGAATAGAGTACACGTTGGAGCACAACGAATCCCCAAAGCACATCGCCAAACTCACAAAGGATGGCACAGGCGGCGGTTGGATCGAGCTAGACACTGGCGTCGCCTCTCAAATTGCATCCTGCTACATCCTAGACGTAGTTGTCACGTCACTCCTCCTCGTTGCTGCTGCCGAAGACAGGAACTCCCCTGCCCCAATGGAAACATTTGAGCCACCTCCTCCGGCATTCTTGGGCGAGAAGAAACGTGACTCCTCTGTGTCAGGTAGATTGAGCAAATTGAGCGTGCGGCGAGAGGACAAGAAGAACAAGAAGAACAAGAGGCGCAAGATTGAAGAATTCGAGATCGATGTCGAGAGTCAAAATGATAGTCTCGGCAAGGTTAGACGCGAGACCCGGTCTCGGGATGATAAATTGCCATTCTTCATACGCGGGGTGGTGAAGCTTGCAAAGGGATTGTTTGCCCTCGTCATTTGGACATTGACTGTCCTGGTCAAATGCGTGGGCGTGGTGTTCAAGGTTCTATATAAATGTGTGGGATCAAAGTATTGAAGAAATCCGTATATGCATTTTCTGGTTCATCACATAGCGAGCTTATGTCTTTGATTGTTAGGACTTAATGGGACACGTCGACGGCCGGTTCGGAAGCTCACCTATGTGACAAAACGTATTCTTTGATGAAATAAGAAAGCCTCACCAGGTCGCGTTGTTCCGTAAAATTTGCTGGAAGGACTGCGTTTACGAAGAATTTGAAGTATATTTTCGTGTCAAGTCTTGAGATACCCAAACGCCATGCGTATGCGGAAACCATGCAAATGAATAGCTGCATCGTTTAGCGTTCTAGCGCTTTCTGGCTCGCACCATAATTTTCTTGCCCCTCCTTGTATGGCCTCCAGAAGTGGCTGTCTTGGCCATCTTTGCTCGCTGGACATCAAGAGCTGCCTCTGCATCATTGAATGCTTTCAACTTCTCTTTGGCGTTGGCGAGTCGTCGTTTCAGCCGGCGGAGATCTTTGGCCCGTTCAAACTCTTCCTCATCTTGTTGACCATCCTTCTCCTCATTCTCAGCTTCTTCTGCTTCCAGCTTTTCCAACACCTTAGCTTCCCGCTCCTCTTCGTCATCCAGAAACACAATCTTCCTAGGGGCCTTTGGATTCGACGACATGGGCATGTCATCTTCAGAATCAAATCCGCCTTCGTCTTCCCCTTCCTCGTCATCATCAAGGTGGTCCAGTCCCCGTGTGAGGACGGCCTGTTGCTCCAGTCGGGCAATCTCCTTGACAAGTACTTGTCGCATCGTGCGAACGTAGCCGATATCCTGAGTTTTCAGCAAACGCACCGTATCGACAGACATGGCCCTGTTGCCACGATCCCCCTCGACCGTGCCGTCCCAGCTTTTCCCGTTCTTTATTCTAGACCCAGGTCCCTTGCGGGACATCATGCCATAATAAAATTCATCATCGTTTCTTTCGGAAGCCTTTTGTCGTAGCGATCTCAATTGCGCCTTCTTCTTGTTGAAGTCCTTAGCTCGGAGAGAGTAGTCCTAGGCGGGATTAGAATAATGTTCCGAAGCAAGACATTCGATACGGACAGACTGCGGTTTACCTTGTGCTTTTCAAGGAGGCCTAGGCGACGTCGCTCGAGTGGCTGAGCACGCTCGCGATGCGGACGCCGAGCGACAGCATTCCGCAAAGACGACATTTTATTGTGCCTTATGCTCTTGGACACAGATTCTCGAGACTTGATTCCTGGAGCTGTGTAGCTGGAGTCGTGGTGTGAGGTATACGGCCACAAGACGATGGATGGGCAGAATATGGAAAGTTTTTGGCGGTGAGGGAACTTGATTGGCCTGATCTGCTCGTGCCGCGCTCCACTTTTTGGTGGTGCTGCCGGACCCTGGAAAAATCGCAAAACCGGACCATCAACTCAAATCGACAAGTAATTGAACTTCCGGATTGTGTGTCATCATGCCAATTGTTATTTCCCTAGCCAACTGAGTGCCTCACTTGTTCAAGCCAATTCAAAAAATTCCAATAAATCACCTGGACCTGCCATTTAGCCTTCTGCAATTAAATAGCAGTCGCACCACCGGGAGTGCGCAGTTCTCCAAGCCATCCTTGGTCTCATTCTGGACGATCAGCCACTTCTGCAACAACAACAACAGACAGACAATTAACTACTTCGGGGGCGGCCGCCAGCAAGGGAATAGCCCTGGTGTATTCCCCACCGTTTAAACATACCGTCTAAAGTCGCCGCCGCAGGGTGTGCCAGCTCTGGAGAAAACCACTCACTTTCCATACTTGTGTAGTTGGACGTTCAATCCTGAGACGACCAGAATGCGCCAAGTCGGTGACTGAAAGTGGCTTTGGGAGTCAGTTGACCTATTTGAGGGCATCACTGCGTCATGTCCTCATCATGACTGAGATGTGGTCTCGGTACAGCAAGTATCGGAGTAAAATAACATCTTCTTCGATTCTCTATCCACAGGAAATACTGACTTGTTGTAATGGAATGATGCCACATCCGGAGTGTTGAAGTCAAGACGGAAGGCGCGGCCCATCACGTACAAATCCCCCAGTTGTATAATTCTAATGTTACACTCCAAGCATCACACGCAAGAAGAAAGAGGTTCAGCTGCCACTACTGACCGTACACTTTACTACGCAATGTTCTCTCTCAATCCCTTTGTCCTCAACGTGAACCTGGCATCATCGCCAAACGGCAATCCAACACCACTGTCATTTCTCCAGTTATCTTCCCTCTGTCCATTCGCTTCAACCAAGGCATTTCTAAGTGCGTCTTCATGTTGATTCATCATCTCGCTGTCCACCCTGCCCTGGCGACTGCAAGCAGCACTGCTGCCGCTCTCGCCGTCAGCCAGCATTCCTGGCACCCCTGCCACCCGGCCTTTGAGCCTTCCGGCCCAGAGACCCCTCACGCCACCTTTTTTGCGCTCGGGGACTTCCTCTGTCCCAGCGCTGCATACATACAGCAGATACTTCAGGTTCGGAAGGGAGTGCCGGATATCGACGACTTTGAGGCCCTCGGATGCGCAGAGGGCTTCGATATCCTTGTTGAGCAGGAACCAGGCGTACTCGAAGCGCCATTGAGCAATAGTTGAGCCTCCTCGGGGGAGATATAACGGGAATTCACGACGCTGTGGTTGGTTCTCGGGGCTATGGGAGATGTCATCGCGCGCGTAGGAGCGCGACCCATATGCCGTCAGGGGGTACGGCAGTGGGTAGGAGAGGTAAAATTGCAGGTTTCGGGTGAGCAATGCGACGAGACCCAATGCCGCGGAGAGGGCGTCCTCATTGATTACTTTTGCGGTTGCGGCGTCGTACACCGAGTTCGGTAACGGGAGGTTACAGATTTGAAAGGACAAGGGCGGTGCGTTCGGAATTGGCGTGATCGGGAATATGTCAGATAGCTCAGAGGATATGCGCCGTCTCTGGCCATGAATTTGCTGCTCCGTCTTCTGCACTAGCTCTATAGAGGCAGCTAGTTTCTCTCTGTTGTTGGAGATGTCTTCGTCGGCCCGAGCTTGTGCACGCCTGCCCTGAGCAATCGCATCGTGCCTACTTTGAATGGACTTTCGCAAGTCATCGCGTCTGTTTTCCGCGGCCCTGTTCGCCTGTTGCTGTTTTAGCACGAATTTCTCTGTCAGTGCAACAGCTTCGTTGGCAGCAGGGGTTGGATCGGCCGGTGACTCGTCAAGGATCTGGTTGATTTGTCGCATTATTTTGAGTCGTGTGTCTATGGCATCCTGTACAGAGGTCTCGAGGTTGGCGAGCTTCATCAGGGCGTTGTAGGAGGATGTGGCAATCGCAGGAGCAGGCTTTGGGTCTGCGGTCTTGGCGGGAAAGTCGAAGGAGTACAGGCCGTCTTCGAGATGGAAAATGAGGGCATTGGGCGGAAATTGGCGGCCAACCAGTGTTCCAATGAAATTAAGTCGGCGCAAGTCCATCCGCTCTTCCAATAGAAATACCCAGGTTGCTTGTTGGGGGCGTTTACACCAGATGCGGATTGTAAGAATACATGATCTTGAAATGCTAGGATCTTTACCCGAGAGATCAAAGAATTGAAAGTTGAAATTCTACCAGCACGGTCAGCGTATTAATCGCCATGGACAAGATTGAGCCCGCATGCTCCTCCCCTTGTGAAATGTTATGCATCAATCACATACTGCGGAACGTTTGCGAACTTCGCTGATATAGACGGGCTCTTCTCGATCTGCCACATGCAATGAGAAGAAGACGTCGCCCACGCAGCTCTCCACCAAGGACTCGAGATTCCTCTGTCTAGTCGCGGGGTTGGCGTGTGCTAGGCTCAGGCTGCTCCTCCGTGGTTGAGACCTCGGTCGTCTCTTGCCTGCGCGGATGGTATCCGATCGGAGGCTGTCTGAGGATCTCGAGGCATGAAGCTGGCTAGTCTCGCGAAGCTTGCCAAGCTTGTTCGGGCTTCTGATGACGACGGCATCATCGGCGCTTTGTGAGCTCGCAGGGGCAAAGGACAGATTGCGCAACGATATGCCTTTCAGATGACGAAGCTTGCGGTTCTGCTGGAGCAGACGCGGGCGGCGGGGCTCAGAGAGCGTGGACATGACGCATGCATGCTGGCGTGATTACTGCGGCGAGGAGAGTTGACGAGGATGAGGATGAGGATGAGGAGAGTGAGCCAATGCGCTCGAGGCGTTCGAAGGTAGGAAGCCTCAATGGGCGTGTCGTTGTCCTTGGTGCTGGTGCTGGTGCTGGTGCTGGTGCTGGTGCTGGTGCTGGTGCTGGTGCTGGTCGTTGGGGGGAGTGCATGGTGCGGAATCGAAGGTGAAGGTCAAGGTTGGGCACTGACTGGGTGGTCTGATCTGGCGTGTCGTCGTCATTCGGGGGAGCTCAAGCTACCGAGCACTCTATCTCTCCATCTGATAGGAAGTAGGCTGGCGTCTGCAAGAAGTTGCCCATCCGAGCCCAGACAAATTTGTCACGTCTTGCTCCATGAGAGTACATCGACCTTGTCTTTTCCATACTAATAAAAAAAAGCCTTTGTTTCTTCCTAGCTAAACCGACAGAACGTCACATGGACAAAAGCAACTATCTGCCTCAGAGAATCTCGCGGTTCCAGCCTGCATCACGTCGTCTAACATCTGCATCGCTCAACTGTCGGAAATCAAACAATCTTTCCAGATCAGCTTCCTGTTTCAACAAGTTTCGCAACGGCAGGAAAAGACGCTCGGGTGCCTCAGCCCTCAATTGATCCCACGTCTTCCATTCCCACACGTTGCACTTTTCCGGTTCCCGAGCCTAAGAAGGAAAGGAAGCATGGGCGTTAGTGACTTGGTGTACCGTGACCCGATCAATGAATGGCATGAAGCATGCCACAGTTGAACCTAGTGGGTGAAGGAGGAAGCTCGGGGACAAAAATCAAAACGTTCAAATACCTCAGGTTTTGCTGCGGGGTCTTTCATCCGGCACAACACATAGATGGTAATATAGTGCTTGCCTTCCGCCTTGAACCAATCGTTGGTGGTTGTTATTATCTTTTCTGCTTGTACTTGGACACCTGTTTCTTCCTCTGTCTCGCGTTCTGCACACTGGAAAGTATTTTCGCCATACTCGATATGGCCTCCCGGAAGCTGCCAGGTTCCTGTCGCGGAGTCAAGTCAGTGCCTTCCTTCTATTAGGGCCGTTGTTCGTTCTTTCAGAGTGTAAAATGACGCGAGGCTCGACTGCGTCATCGAAACTTACCTGAGTTTCCGGACCCGTGGCTATTGATACGAAGCCCTACAAGAACGCCGCCGTCTTGGTTGAGGACAACGCTTGTAATCCCAACCCCTGGTCGGCGTCCAGCTGGCTGAGGCGGAGCCGGTGTAATGTGCGTTTTTGTAGACTGTGCGAGGGTGTCTGATGCCATATCGAGTTGCAGGTCTGGTCAGTCCTGGCTGAGGTGAGGTGAGCGGACGTTTGGCTAGAAATTGATGGTTGATGTCGCCAATGGAATTGCAGCTGGACTCACATCCTTTACATACTTCTGAAGAGACGACTGGTTAACGGACCCTGGCAAACAAGAATAGAGACAAGTTCACAGTCGTGTTCATTGAGGCTATGTTGGAGAGTAGCAACACGACGGTGTTGGATTTTTATCGAGGACCAGACTACCTACATTTGGACTTGACATTTTGAAGCCGCTCGGCCACATGATGCAATTCGCTGTATACTCGCTGTATACCCCACTGTGCAGTTACATCCACTCACTGCACATGAACCGGTGCGCCGCCCTGGCCCTCGTCCTAGTCATGTGTAGTCATGTCTGGTTCACCACTGCTTCAAGTCTTTCTCAAGACCCTTCTTCATTTTAGCGCTTCCGTGGTCAGTCCAGTGAGTAAAACCTATGTATCCCCCAATCGTAAAAGTCGGAAACATTTGTGCTTTGGCGATATTAGCACGGTCCAATTATGAAATCAGATATATGGCTGAGGAATATCGAGCAACTTGGATGCATGGGAAGTGGTCAACGAGCTTGGTTGCAAGCCATATCCTGTGCTCGCCGTTTTACACGCAGGTCGTGAAGTTCTCCGACTCGAGGAGAAGGAACATTTTAAGCCATGGCCGACGCGCAGACTGAATTGCGTGAAAACTTGTCCGGAAGAGTTTTGACGTTCTTTCCTCGGACTCTGCAAGGTATAGGGTTGGACGTGTTGCTCCATTTCGTACGACGTGCATCTCTAGTTGGCAAACGCTTTGATCAAGAAATCGTAACCATGTTCTCACCTGGCTCAACCTCTCTGCGAGATGAACTTGAGCTCAAACGTCGAGCTTGGCCAAATGGCTACGAAACGGTGCGCGGTTTCATTCTATAGGCTACTACGAAGTGTTCACAAAGATGAAATATGTCCCATGTCCAGGACCGTAATATGGCGGAAACAAGAGTTGGTCACAGAAATATGGGATGAGGCGAGATTCAGTGTTTGCGGTTCCAAGTATCACGACGGCTGAAGGCGTGAAGGATATCTTGGTCAGCGTTCCGATGGATGAATAATAGGAGGCAGGTGAGACAATCCTGATGGAGGAAGCCAGCCATTGGTCACCCTCAGGGGACTTGTAATATAGTAGAGTTTTCTCTGGAACGTCCTGAGTGCCTATTGCAACTTCCCATGTGCGGAGTTAAGGCAGGCATCTTGGTTGCGGTGTCCGACTGCCAAAGCGATGAGTATCCAGGAGACAAACTTTTCATGCCCATGTCTTGTCAAAATTTGCGCTTGCCGAGCATTGGGATCGTCCCGCAGCGGCCGAATCCCCCCACTGATCGATCAATAGACAGTTTACGGCAGAATCAGCATCAACTCATGATAAAAAGCATTTCGGCCGAATTCAAGTACCAACCGGGACAAGGAACAGCGGATACCAGACAGTTTCTTCTCTCAGGGGCAACTCAACCAACTGGGCCAATATTGGGACGAAGAGGCGGACGAGTCATATGAGCAGCTTGAATGCTGTATGATCTTCGCTAAAGACATCTCCCAGGATGCCCTTCCGTCTGACCGAGAGAATGGGGAAGGGTGCAATTATCGTCATAATATAGTCAGCGATTCGCCGGCCGGCAGACGCAACCCCCAATTCGATCCTCTCTGATGGCTTATTTCCCCTTTGGTATGGGATACAGCCGTGACGGGCCGGAACGCCCTACTTTGTTTGTCCCCTTTTCTCGTCACACCGGGTAAATGTGTTAAAATCATCCCTGTGCGGGTAACACTTTACATCGGGAAGGCAGTACGGAGTACTCCGTATGTAATCCAATTTCTCGCCGATTCAGACGACATTTGAATGGAGACTAGAATCGTAGCCACTTGGAGCGCAAGAGGAATAGCGCCGGCTTCCAGTACCTAAAAAACCCGGCGAAAAATCCGGTATCAGTAACTCCTTAGTGTTGTGCTGAAATAACCCGAGAAACACACAGACGTGATACACTCGCCTTGGCTAGTGCACCGCTGCGTCTTGTGAGCCCGGAGAAGAAAAAAATTAACCACATCGGTGCTAGGAGGCCTTTACTATACTCTGCATTACGATAAGTGCCATTTTGATGGCTTGGGGATAACGACAGTTAGCAACACTGGTATTGGAGGGCCTGCCAGACTCTATGCATTCCGTCCGTCTGTCTGGTGGAGGGCTTCGGTTGTCAGTTGTGACATCGACATGAAGGCTGACCGCCACTGGGGCAGGGCTACAGGCGAGACGTAGAGTAATTCATGGAGCGTTGGGGCTGGGGAAAGGCACAGATTGAGTAGAGAGTTGCGAGGTGCATATTAGCAAGGAAGTGATTGACGTGACGAGGAAGATATGCATTGACAGCAAGTACCCTGTAGGCTTCACATGAGTACCTAGGTACTTTTCCCGTTCTGGGACTAGCGTACTACTGTAGTGCGTCGGAAATTGCATTAGACCGTGTTACAGCCTGGTTAGTATTTTATAAACAAGAGTTGACCATCAGCAATTGAGGCACTTTGGCCGAGTGGTCTAAGGCGCCGTGTTCAGGTAATTCGGCCGGATGCGTCAGGTCGATCCCTCTTCGCGGTCTAGTAATAGGCGAGGGTTCGAATCCCTCAGGTGTCAATCGTTTTGCGGCGCTCTTTTTTTGGTAGTTTACTACACTATAGTGTAGCTTCCAATAATTTGATACAATGAATATCATGAGTTCTATGGTTTCTGCCACAAAGTTTCTAATCGGTTTCCGTCAGTGCTCCTGTTGTGTGTGTCACTCCTTATTATTTTCTCACCTCTTTCTTTATTGGCGCCAGGAACCAAGTACGGCGTCAGTCAAGGTTGCAGTGAACCTTGTTCAAGCAGAAAATCTTTCCTGTCGATGGCAAGCAAGCTCTAACAGCCCAGAGAGCGATGGGCCATTGCGTGTCCGATCTGAAGGACATGCATGCAATGAATGGAATTAGGTAGGTACGCATGTGATGTTCCAATGCAGGATTCACAGGTCGACGAACGGTGCCAAGGCTGAAAAGGTTGCCCAGCCCCCAAGGGCAAAGCACAGGACGGATTGTGATTCTGCATCAGATAGATCCCTCCCTCCCTGGTTTTATCAAACTTCCTTACGGCCTTTGCACGGGCATATCTCCCCTCCCCCGTTGTGTTGGGCGCATAGCCGCTGCTGCATACGGACTGTTGCCTTACTTCCGTGCTTTCTCCCATGACTGACAGGCTCGGACATCGGTACCCAATGCCTCATAGCTCGCTCACCAATCGCTTGATGTTTTGTTTCTTGCTCTTCTCCATTACTTACTCAGGCGGAGCTACGAGGCCAGCACTGGTCGTCTTTCCTACCCTGGCTAACACTTGCCATGCCATATTTTCTCCCATGTCTTATTTCTATCTTCTTTTCTATTTTTTCCCTTGAATCACGTTTGATGAACCCTCCACAGAGCTAGCCCCCACATTTTAAATAGTTCGCGGGCCTGAATTTTGCTTCTGGCGATCATCCGGCCGGGTTGATCCGCCGGCGTCATCAGGATGACATGCCCTTGGCCATCTCACCGTCTGGTAGAAAAGCGAACAAAGGCCGCTTTTCTGCCAATGGTACGTCGGGATTTAGCACGGCGTGTACTCCGTGCTGTAGTGACACAGCTCGCAGCTCGGCGGTGGTCCTTTCTTTCTACCATCCGGGGGAGGGGGGCGTCCGATTTGAACAAAACACTAAGCTCCATCAGAACGAAAGAAGCAAACAGATGACCCAAATACAGTACCAAACCCCTGAATGGCTTTACAGGATCGACGCTTTCACGGTAGACACGAAATTACCATAGAGTCGCGCGGGCGAATAGGCCGTAACTGCTGGCTGGTTTAGTCATGTGGCTTAGAGCGACTTTGATTCACTAGATTCTTCAGTAGATTTCAAGATAACTCACGAGTTGTACCGAGTATTGCACTGAAATGCACAATAAATTAAGTAAAGTAACTACTCCGTAGGGGTGAAATGGAAGGGCTCATCGCCATCAACGTGGGCGGACCAACACCTCCTACGCCACCACAACATAAGCAGGACTTCATGCCGACAAGGCTGCGTGGCGGCCCTGCCTAGATACCAAAAACCACCAAATGCATCGGAACGTCGTAACTATTACCATCAAGCTTGCCAGGCTCTCTGTGTCCCCGTCCGTGCCCTTGCTTGTCTGGTAGCTGGCCCTTATACCGGGCTGCATGAGTTACAAGCACCGAGCGCAAGACTCCCGACGGCAGTAGAGGTCATATTTCAGCCTTTTGGGAAATGAGCTGGTTGAACTCGTCGTCTGCCGAGGCGTCACACCCGTTCCCCATTTTGTTCTTCATCCATGTTCCCCCCCCCCGTTGTAGCTATGTGGCGAGAAATATGAGAGCAAACAGACTGAATTGTCTATGTCTAGGTCGAGTTCAGACATTTGCCGGCCAGCATTCTTGGGGAAAAATCCTGACCTGGCTGAATTCCTTGGCGCACTTCCATGGATAGATGGGCACCAGTTAGGTTTTTGTGTCAAATTCCGTCACATTGTCCCGTTCTCTTGACCCCCATTTCACTAATCTGTCCTAGCCCTCAAGAGCATAGTATGTGACCGTTTTAGTATCGTGGGGACCGAGTCGGCTAATACAGTGATGACGGTGAGTCTAGGGCTCGACAGCTTCAACGGAGCAGGAGCAGCACGTATTTGTTGATGGCGGCACAAACAGTGGCAACGACCTTGCAGAATTGTTATATCTGCGGGACCGGCCAGAAAGAGGTAAATGATCTTCGAACAGCGTCAACACCTCCGTGTCGATTATTCCCTTCTTAGTACACCTATTCCTCGGCAGAGGAAACTCATGTGCGAAGAGCGGCTGTCCTGGAACAAGGGCCTTGCAAGCCATGTACGTCGATGTGCAGTGTATTTGCTCCATAAGCAGGATGAAGCTTGATGAGGTAGCCATTTGATTTTGCAATCAAAGGTGCCCACTGTATAGGAAGTCCAGGATATAAACGCTCTTGTATGTACCAGTGTCGGGATTCTGGCCTACAATCCCGTCACAGTACCATGACATGGGGTGGCCAAGTTCCCAAGACGGGATTCTAGGGTTGCGGGACAATCATGGGTCTATACCACCTGTGCGTGCGTGAAGGCATCACATTGCCCATGTCGATCCCACTTCAATAAGGAATTTAGTCGTTGGGGGACAAGGAAAAGAAAGTGCTTTCACACCCCTGAAGCTTCTGAACCTTCAGCAACGTCTTCATATGCCTTGGATGATGCTGTAACTGCCATGGCCGCGTCCGCTTGGGCCACGAGAATCCTCAGCCGATGACTCTGTCTAGAGGACGCAGCACTCCCGAGGGCAAACAACCCATCTTTTCAGCTCACATGTATTGGGGCCATGGACATATACTCATGTACCAGACGGATGAATATATAAAGCCCACGACATTCCACCTCTCGTCCTAAATTATTTCCTCCAACCCATCAGCCTTCACCCAGCAACGACAAGAACTCTTCTCTTCTCTCTCTCCCTCACCCATAACTCAAACCAGTCTTTCCCATCCTTCACTAGCCAAGATGAAGTTCATCACTGCCATCGCCGTCCTTGCCGCTGCCGTTGTGGCCGCTCCCACTTGCAACGATGACGCTGACCACACCGAGAGCAGCGGCTCGTGCAACAACGAGCACCCCAACAACGTCTGCTGCCAACCCTCCGGCATCAACATCGTCGAAGACCTCCTCTGCAACCTCGCCGTCTTTGGTGAAACCTGCACTTCCGGCTCTTACTGCTGCAAGTCTGCTCCTCAGGTAAAAATTCTGCATCCATCCATCCCCATTGTGTAAGGCCTTGGCACGCGTACTGACGTGGAAATCCCGCAGAATGGACTCATCAACTTGGGCCTGGAGTGCCTCAAGCTCTAAATTTTTCGCCATCCCGAACATGGCAACTCGCTCATGATGAGACTGGATTGGCAAAACCAAATTCGGGTTCTGCCGACGTGTGAGAGCATCAAGAAAAGAGAAACGCACCCGCCATGGGTCCAAGGGGAAGAGAAGGCTTCAAGTACATTCGCTTTTTTTTTTCTTCCTTTCACAATCACTTATTTGTTTGCATGGATATACGATCGACATGTTATCTCAGCTTAAATTGGCGGTTGAAGAATGACGTGGAAGAGCGGTGGCTGGAAACGAATCTATACGAGGTGGCTCTTGAGGATCTCGCTGGGCTGCTGCTTATGGTCATGTTGCATGGGACAAATAGTCGAACAAATATTAATAACACCTCTTGCTAAAAAAAAACAACTTTATTGTCCTCTTGTCGGTGATATAAGTTTTGTAGCTTTGACCAATTGTCAGAAGCACCTGGAATTTCCCAAAAACCTTTTATGCCGTTTGTCATAGTGTTAGCTGGCGGAGTTTATCAAAAGATCATCTTGGTGCGGCCATGCCTATCTTAGACCACTTGGCATGACACATGTACTATTGCAGAACAGTCTTAGCAAAACCTTGGATCAGTATAGTGGTTATGATGAGGACTTCCTGTAATGAGCTGCTATGTGAGCTTCTTTACACGAGCTTCGGTGCTTAGACCAGCCAATGCAGACATAAAACTTCAACCTTGTTCATTGGATATGGATGGTACAGATACATCTCTTTTGGACGCTGATTGTTAATGATAGAGAGGTACCAAGTAGAGATATTCTTATCCACGTGCCTTCCGGGAAAAAGAACAACTGCATCAGTAATAAAGAAAATTCTTGCAGGGACGGAGGATTCATGAGCCTCCTCTGTGGCTGAGATGCCATCATAACATAATCCTGTTTACTCTAATCTTTCCACCCCAAAACATAGGACATGAGGTTCCGCGAAATACAACGCCAGAAACAACTGTACTAGTCTTACTATAGGTATAGTACAGGAACTTACCAAGCCCGTGACTTACACCACACTCTGCATAAAGTAAGAAAGCTTCATGCAAGCTACATATCGCTACCAGGCATCCCGAATATCTGTCATCAGGCTACCTCCAACAGCATATCCACGCCCCCCTCAGAAGGACAAGGCAGTACCCAAATGAATGCCGCGACAGAGATCAAGCAAGGCTTACATGCAAGATCTCAGGCAGTCCTCCGTGTCCTTCTCTGCGTTCATGCGCTAGGATCCCGTATGACTCGATTTGGAGTTTTCAACAGGCCTGAGATGTGAAAATAATTCCAGTACGGGTACGGGGCCCCCGTAAATGTCGTCAGACTCGTGGCGGGTAAAGAAGAACCAAGGCACCAAAACAGATTTAAGAAGGTACTCCGTGCCTTTTGCTCCTATTAACACGGAAGAATGGTGACGCAAGTGTCACATACCAACGAAATCATTTTTAAAATGTGCAGCTTCATCCATAGACCGAGTGAACTGTCAGCGAATTGGATTATGTGGGGCGTGAACTCTATTACCATGAGTAATCAATTACGCTTTCTGTTTGGGAGGAGAGTAGTGAAAGCGGCGATGGGTACCCACTTCGCATTAAGCTTGCGAGGAAGTTCTTCTCTTTCTCTTTGTCTTTCTCTTCCCTTCTCTATCTAGCAATTGCACCAAAGAGGCAAGATTCATCATTCATCTACTGGTCTTAAGCGGTGGTCCCACACGCCCCCCTCTCCCCCTCTCCCCCTCTCCCCCTCTCCCTCTCTCTCCTCCCTTCGAAACTCGGGCTTGCGGGAAAAGTTTTCTTAATATTTTCAATCCTATATATAGTGTTTCTCCCGGTCTTGGCTTGTTCCTTCCAGTTCCGGCTACCTGTGCCTTATCGCATTCTCTGTTCTTTGTTATAACGAACAAGCGACTTGCCACTGCCAATATGGTGGACCAGTCTGAAGACACTCAGGCCCAGATCCGGGAGCTGCAGGAGAAGATCAAGCAGCTCCAGGCCCAAGCGCCTACAAAGAGCTCCTACGATACGTATCAGACTTCTTTAACAAGTCGTTACTGCAGCAATGAGATGACCAGCCTCTTCAGCCAGAGGTCCAGGCACTCTACCTGGCGCAAGCTTTGGCTCGGCCTTGCTGAGGCCGAGGCGAGCTTAGGAATTGATGTGATTACGCCTGAGGCCCTTGATCAGATGAGAGCTCACCTCACCGTCAGCGACGAAGACTTTGAGGCTGCGCGCATTGAAGAGAAGAGAAGACGCCATGACGTTATGGCTCACGTCCACGCTTTTGGACTTGTTGCGCCTGCAGCAGCGGGCATTATTCATCTGGGCAGTACATCATGCTTCGTGACCGACAATACCGAGCTGATTCTTATGCGGGATGCTCTTGATATCCTACGGAACAAGTTGGCCAAGGTTATTTCAAACTTGGCAGCCTTTGCCAACCAGTGGAAGTGCGAACCAACATTGGCCTACACTCATTTACAGAGTGCTCAGCCTATCACGGTTGGACGTCGCGCGGCTCAATGGGCCCAGGATCTAATGATGGACTTGGAAGCCCTTGAGGCTGTTCGCAGCGGCCTCAAGTTCCGAGGCGCACAAGGCACAACTGGAACCCAGGCCAGTTTCTTGGAAATGTTTGTATTCCTGTGCCTAAATGGCAAACCGAGCAAATAGTGAAGTCGGACTAACACCATTGTTCGCAGTTTCCAAGGCAATCATGCCAAGTGTGACAAGCTCAACGAACTTCTGTGTGAAACGTTTGGCTTCCCTGCGTGCTACGATATTTCGACCCAGACATACACACGCAAAGTCGACTTGATTGTTGCAAACGCAGTCGCGGGCCTGGCGGCCAGTGCCCACAAGATTTGTTCTGACATCCGGTTGCTCGCGAGCAATAAGGAGATCGAAGAGCCGAAAGAGGCCAGCCAAATTGGATCGTCAGCTATGCCATACAAGAGAAATCCGATGAGGAGCGAGCGAATCTGCTCACTGTCTCGCGCGCTGATGGCCAAGCCAGCAAGTTTTGCCAATACGCTGTCCACGCAGTGGTTTGAGAGGACTCTCGACGACTCCGCCATTAGACGAATCGACATCCCAGAGATGTTCCTTTTGGCCGATGCCATTCTGATTGGACTAGATAATGTCTCGGACGGCTTCGTAGTCTATCCGAAACGTATCCGCAGCCGCTTCCTGGAGGAGCTGCCTTTCATGGTCACAGAAACCATCATCATGAAGCTTGTGGCCAAGGGTGCTTGCAGGCAAGAGGCGCACGAGGAAATTCGAGTCCTCTCCGTTCAAGCAGCAAGCACTGTCAAGGACGAGGTTTGTTCGAAGTGCCCTGCCATGCTCTTTGGCCTGCCTCTTGAGCAAGTACCGTGCTAATCACGCTCACAGGGCAAGCCAAATGACCTCATCGAGCACATCCGCAACAATGAGTACTTCAAACCTATCTGGGATGAACTCGACTCCATGCTCCAGCCCGAGCTGTACATCGGCCGCAGTGTTGAGATTGTCGACAGGTACTGCGGCGCTGGCGGCGTTGTGGAGAAGGCTCTTGCGCCATACCAGCAGTACATTCTTAAGTCTACCACGGCGCAGCTCAACGTGTAAACGGGCCGGTTCCGATGCTGGAGAATTACGTCAGATAACCAAAGG
Organism: Atkinsonella texensis; assembly: GCA_001008035.1. Classification (NCBI taxonomy): domain Eukaryota; kingdom Fungi; phylum Ascomycota; class Sordariomycetes; order Hypocreales; family Clavicipitaceae; genus Atkinsonella; species Atkinsonella texensis. Next base: position 183,921 of record KQ061732.1, on the reverse strand, counting down.
ACAATTTGAGTCTCGCCAGTGTCCTGGGCAGTTGTTATTATTATTAAACTACACTAGATGGGTAGTGCCTCTACAACTGATTCACGCGGGAAAAAACAACCCCCCTCATGTGCGGCTCTCGTTAGCGGCCTGCCGAATACCGCGAAAGGTCCTTAGGGGTCCCAGCTATACGCAAGTTGTTGTGCTGCCGCGCTAGTTCTTTCCAGCCATTGTAGCGCTGTTAGATGCGAACCTACAACGTCTGGGAGCTTTATGAGGCAATTTCCCACCAGGCGTACCAAGGCATGCTGCTCAACTGAGAGCGTCGGCTTCTTAGCCGCTCGGTTCTATGCCTTTCGTACTGCATAGCGTTGAAGCAAGGCAGCGTGGCTCTCCTGGATAAGATGTACAGTACAATACAAGCCCTGAATGATGTTACGTATCTACTGTACATGTGCAGTATCAACCAATCAAAATAGCACCGTACAGGGTTATCCTAAGATATCACAGCACTTAAGCCAATTATATAAAAACACTCTATATAAACCAAAGCTCCGCCAAGCATCTGATTCTACCTCGGACGTAAGATAGTCCCGGCTATAAGATGAGAATGCCTAAGGCATCTATAAAAGAGGGGCAGAATTCATCAGTAATACATACGGAGGACACAGCAATAGAATGAAATTAATTGCTAGATACCTACCTAGGTAGGTAGCAGCGTACGCGCAGCAATGGAATGGAATGAATTAGCAGCGTACAGCGATAGTAATATGTAAAGGGAAAGAATCTAATGGTGTCGAAGAAATCCCAGACTAGATAAGAACTATATTGCTTATATACATCCAAGTACTCCGTATAACAAGGTGATTACGTAAATTCATAGCACACTTGGCACTGGCCATCCATGCTCACACGTGCCCAGCGAGCAGAAACTCCATCCAGGTAGCAGGGCTCATCCTCTTCTCGTCCATCAACCGCTCCCTTGACGCAGCAAACACCTCTGGCAAGAAATCATCTACAGGGATGCCTAGCAGCATTTTCGCCACTGCCTCGCCGCTGGACCAACACGGCGGCATACCATAGCCGTTGAATCCAGCCGCGATCCACTCGCCGCCCTCTTTGCCCCGTCTCGTGAACTCCCGCGGCAGACAGCCCACGAGAGGGAGGCGGTCGGCCGTGAATCCCATGATGCCAGACCACATCTTCTTGGCCTCGGGCCTCTCGCCGTCCCTCCAGCCGTTGGGGAAGAGCCGCGGCAGCAAGGTAGACAGGTTTTCCGCCGAGTTGGCTTCGATGGTTGAATCGTCACTTACGAGAAGCTCGGTGATCTTGGCCTTCTCTCCGCCTATGACTATGTCGCCTGTTCGAGGGTTCTGATTGGAATAGTACAGTCCCAACTCAACGACTTGCGATTGTTCATCACAGCTCCCGCCGCCCAGGACACTCCACGCTACTTCACGGCCGTGGTTCCCGAACTCGGGCGTTGCTTTCTGGACGGACACTGTGCCGCGCAAGGGAAATATCTTGCCACGCAACTCGGGCAGCAAGTGGCCTGTATACCCGTTTGTCGCGTGGATCACCTTGTTCGCGCGCACGTTCCCGCGCGGGGTATGCAGCGTATAGGGGTGCTGCGAATCGGTACGAGCATCGTATGTGATGTCGGTGACTGGCGTCTTGGTCTCCACGGATAGTCAGGCCTTGTGCTGCTCAAGCAGTTCGCCCCATATCCTCGTTATGAGTCTGTAGGGCCAGAAGGCGCCGTTTGGATACACCACGGCTCCGAATTTGGCGTGGACATTGTACTTCTGTCGTGATCTGGTCAGCTCGCCGTGCGCTCGCCGTGCCCCTAGGCTGCAATGTAGGCGGACTGCTCAGGCAGAGAGCACGAATATCCCACCAAATACTCACATCTTTCGCTTCCTCACTCGTCAAGAATCGTGCCTTGCCCTTGTCCTCGGGCACGTTCTGCTCATACAAATGCCACGACTCCCTCGCCTCCTGCCACGCGTGCTCGTCCTGCAAGCAAATGACATCGTGAAGCCTCCGCACATCACTTGCATCCCTTAGCTCATCCGTGGAATTGGCAAGCCCATGCATCTTCTCCAGCGTTCTGTTGGCAAACCTCGCGATCTTGGTAGCTTGCCGGCAGCCGAAATGCTCACTGAGCAGCTTGTAATCCTCTGGCACAAAGGAGCTGAGGAGGCCGCCATTCCGACCTGTCGCGCCGCTAGCCAGGGTGCGCGCCTCAAAAACTGTGATTGAGAACGGCTCGGAAGTCGGGGAGGAGTTTTCGAACAGGTTCGTGGCTATACTGCATCCCGTGACACCGGAGCCAATGATGGCGTAGTCAGTGCTGGTGGGCAGCGAGTCCGATTGCACCTCGGAAAGGGTAGGATGCGGTGGCATCTGCCAGAACGACGTTGTCGGATTCTGTCTTGGCAGCTGGGGATCTTGCGTAGTCTGGGCATGGAGCTTAGCCAGCACCCTGGCACGCATATCGCCAGCCATGTTTTTGACCTTGACGTGAAGGTTCGTGCTAGTGTTGTATCAGCCGAAGACCGAGTGAGTGATGATCTTCGACTATCGCGAGGAAAGTGCGAAGCAAAAGGTGAATTTGAGCTCCAGTCAGCCAGTTCACCAATAAGCGTAATTGATGGACAGCCCTCAGGAGCATCGGCTATCTTATCCCCGCGTTATGAGGAGCAGGAATCATTGAACGCGCACTCATAGAATATGTTCTAGATCGCTCAATGCGCCTACCACGTCGCCTCGGGTCGCCTCGGGTCGCCTCGGGGCCCGGGACGCCAACCAATCTGTGTCAGGGACAGAAGTCGGAAGAACGGGCCAAGGGAAGTGTTCACGTGAGGGTTTTGTAGATTCGCGCCTCAGTCGGGCGATGTTGCCTTTTGAAGATTATGATCGGCATGCCATGTATCGATCTTCGCAGTCGGCATGTTTCCGTCCATGCTGATTGGGAACGGTGAAGGAGATTCCAGACCGGCCGATTTCCCCGGCGCTGATTGGCTCCTCCACAAAGTGATAAGGCGAGGTGCACAGCAGCAGGGGAAGGTCGGAAGGAGGGAGAAGCGCAGCCTCCCGCTTTGCCTATGACGAGAGCGTCGGGCGAAGTAGATGATCCTTGATTGGTTGCTTCTTATCACTTCGCCCGGCCCGTCGTCGATATTTTAGGAATCAGCGTGATGTACCGAATTACGCAGATATTAGTCAAGATAAAACACGAACAATTAGGCGGTGAGATTCTGTTGTTTGAAGAGATAGCATGCGCCGATCATGGAGGGGAAACCCTTTACCAGGACTGTTGCAAGTAGCCCTTCTTCCATCAATTGTTGTTGAAGCTGCTAATCAGACAGCAGCTTATTCAGACGCTTTCTGCGCCTGCCATCAGTGTAACAAGTAGCCTTTACATGCAGCCCCACTCAATTGGGCTAAAACTGGTGGGTCGGTCCTCAAAGAGACAAGAGGAGGCAAGGAATCCGTAGTAGGGCCCACGTAGCTTCGCCTTAAAATTCGTCGAGAGGCGGTGTCCGGTTTCAGACTAGGCAGTGTTCTGCCGGCACCCCCTCTGCACTTTCCCGCGGCACGCCCCGGAGGCGAAATACCAATCACATGTAAGAGAGCTGCAGCCTGCGATCAACCCAGTTTGCTTGAGAAGCAAGGGTTAAAAGTGGACATTTCGCCCTTTCGACTAGTCGCCGGATGGCAATTCACCCAGATTTCGGTTCTACCAGTCCTTTGCTTCCGAAGGACATGACACGTGGCGGTGCCGAAACTGTGCTAACGGGCGCGCCGCATGCGCAACAGAACTGATGAATGCCTACACATGCAGCAACCAGGTTTGACTTGTGCAAGCAAAGCATGCGTAAAGGGCACCTGGTATCTTTGCACTGGATGCCAAGACCTCTTGCTAGTACGGCCTGGCCTACTTGTACTTACTTGTCTCTGACTGGCCAAGCTATATCAACACAGACATCTCATAATCACAAACTTTTCTAAACTCTAAGAACTAAGACTTCTCTTACTCATTATCACGTTTTTATCAAGGTCGTTGTTAATATCGGCCTCTCACAAGCGCAACATTTGTCAGAACGTTCCTCGCAACCAGGGCGACGGGGTCCACTTCCCCTTCCCCTCCAGGCCTAGCTGCGGATCAGACCAAGCTATGGGTCTTAGTGGCGTACATAAGCTCTTTTAATTGGTTCCTCTACTTCTAAATTAACCAGGGTCTTTAGATATCTATAAAATACAAAATGATAGAAATTATATGATGTAAAAAATATATAAAAAAGATTGGCGAAAGTAGAATAAAGCTAATAAGTACTTTATGCATTTTGTTGATTTTTCTAGATTTTTCAAGATAATAGAATAGTATAATACTACTATAAACAGTAGTGCAGGGATAGTAGGGTCAATGTAGGGGGGAGTTAAAATATGTCATTTAATTGGTCAAAAAGTCTCCACAGGTCCAACACGTCGTAGACTCACCGTTACACCTTGGTTCGTTTTTGCGGTACCTTCATTTGAATTTATTCTCATCCCTACGTGTTCTCCGTCGCACCCGGGCGCGTGATTGCAGCACAGCATGGCTGATGTCCCCCCCACGAACGGGCTTAGCTAGCTGGCGACGATGGGCTCCCCTCCTCCGAAGCTATCTTCTCCTCGTTTGCATCTGCCGTTGGTGGGTTTGGACTTGAACGCCCGTTTTGCAGGATATATAGCTGCTTCCTGCCGCCGGGTTTCCTCGTGGCCATGGTCAACCCGTCGCTGATCTGGGTGTGAGGAACCAGCCATCTTTTGCGCGCCCCGATTCACTGACGTTTCTTTGCGGCATCGCCAGTTTTCGTCGTTGGCCTCGTGTCACATAGAGAGCTTCGTTGTTGACCGCGGCAACTCTGAAACTGCCAACCCGACTGTCGATATGGCGGCACTTGGGGAACAAGGGACACGCGACCCGTCGTTCTGGGCCCCAGGGACACTCGCCCTTGAAGACTGTAAGCATATCCATCTTGTCTGTTCTTTTCTACTTGGCTGTAATTTCCACATGGCATTTTTTCCCAATATCCATTCTCCGTAGCTCATCCAAGTTGAACGAAAAAAAAACCAACCAACCAACCAACCAACCAACTAACAAAGTCCATAGTAGAGCGTCCATCCGACCGAATCATCCTCCATCCGCGTCCCTCAGAAAACCCCAACGACCCCCTCCTCTGGACAAGCTGGCGCAAGAACCTCAACTTCGCCCTCGGATCGCTCTACGTCCTCGTCACCTTCGTCCAGCTAAACATCGGCTTCACGGCCTGGCAGCAGCAGCGGGCCGAGCTCGGCTTCTCTGTCAACTTCCTCAATGCCGGCGCCGCCTTCAACTACGGCGGTCTCGGCATCGGCTGCATCTTCCTGGTCCCGCTCGTGCACAAGTACGGCCGCCGCCCGCTCTACCTGTTCAGCACCCTCATGCAGCTCGTCGCCTGCATCTGGTTCGCCAAGACCAAGACGAGGGGCGACTACATCGGCAGCAACATCATCTCCGGCCTGGGAGGCGCCATCAGCGAGGTCATCGTGCAGGTCACCATCGCGGACCTGTACTTTGTGCACCACCACGCCCAGATGAACGGGTACTACCTCATGTGCACTTTTACGGGCGCCTACATCGGGCCCGTCATCTCGGGGTACATCATCAACGGCCAGGGATGGCGGTGGATGTGGTGGTGGTGCGTCATCTTCTTCGGAATCAACTTTGTCGTCAACTTGTTCTTCTTCGAGGAGACCAAGTTTGTCAGCAATGTCTTGGCCCCGGACGAAGGGGATGCGCTCCGCAGGCAGAGCGCGGGCGCAACTGGTGCTGATAAGCACTCTGAGCGGGCGGGCGAGGTCATGGAGTACGGTGAACCTCTCCAGGTTGACCACAGCATTCCCGTAAAGACGTATCGTCAGCGCATGGCGTTTGTCACCAACAGCAAGACTGATTTCTGGCGCGATTTCTACCAGCCTGTCATTGTGCTATTCACCTTCCCGGCCATCACGTACACTGCGTTGACGTTCGGCAGCCTGCTAGCCTGGTTTGCCATCTTGACTTCGATCCAAGCAACGTACATGTTCAGTCCACCTTACAACTTCTCGGCCACGGGGGTGGGCATGATGAACCTCGCTCCCTTCATCGGTTCCATCCCCGGCGTGTTCATCGGAGGATACCTCAACGACAAGTCCATTGTTTGGCTGGCAAGACGCAATGGCGGTGTATATGAACCCGAGATGCGTCTTTGGATGGCCATCCCTATGGCTATTCTAGCACCAGGGGGCACTCTCATCTGCGGTCTGGGCTTGGCCTATGTAGGTTTTCATTGAATTCCCTTTGCATGTGGGTACGATAGAACGAGCTGACAGGGGTAATTTCGCTCAAGGGTCTATCGTGGCCGGTTGTTGCAGTCGGATACGGCTTGTTCGGCTTCGGGCTGGTTGTCGCGGGCGACATCTCCCTCTCGTACGCCATGGACTGCTACCATGACGTTAAGTTCTCTCCACCACACTCGCATCCCCTCGTGAGATGACATGTTTCTAATTTCCCCTGCAGATCATTGGAAATGCTCTCGTCGGCGTGATATTCTGTCGAAACGCTCTCTCCGTCGTCGTTCTCTTCGTCCTCACGCCATGGATCAATCGCATGGGTCTCCGCAATCAGCAGGTTCTCGTCGGTGTGATGGGCTTCGTCATCCTGCTCTTGCCAATCGGCCTGCTCATCTGGGGCAAGAAATTCAGGGCCGCTACTGCACAGAGGTACACGGCCTACGCCAAGCGACAGCCAAACTATCGTCAGACCAGTGGCGTGATTGGGATCCCATGAGACGGAGCGCTGGCTACCTTGGCTGTATATTTGACCGCGTCATGTGTTCCATAGGAGCCGGCTCAGTAGACCAGACCGGTGCTCTAATTAAGACCACCTCTTTGGTTTTTGTTTTCACCAGGCACCGCCGTGCGAAACTGTATGAACCGTAGAGCCAAGTCCAATCTGCGTCTGTACGTCATCCCAATATATGTGCCGCCCCAAGTCCTTGTCCATGGACGCCCAAAAGGAGAGCAGCCAGGCCTTATGCGCCACGAGCACATGCGGCGAAAAGTCTACGATGCTGCCTGCCTTGAAATACTGGGCCTCCCTGTCAACAGGGTCACTTAGCTCGAAGCACGCGACGAGACGCGGCACGTCGGAGAAGGGGACCGATCTGCCCGTGAGGCGAAGCACCATCTCGAGCTCGCTGAGAATAGCGCCCCGACATGGCGGCAGCCTCGCCGA
>KQ061732.1:147730-176558 GCA_001008035.1 Atkinsonella texensis | reverse complement strand
GTCCATACGGGGTGCCGCAGCCGATGCAGGATGAGGAGAGCGGCCGACGGCAACGTCTGGGCCTGGGCCAGCATGAGCGTCAGCTCGGCGCGTGCAGCGAGACGCCGAGGAAGCCATCTACGCAGTCGGCGCCGACGCAAGGCCGGATCTGGAGCGTCGGGACCTCGCATCTGAGCAGGCAGGCGAGGACCGGACCTGGCTGAGGATGTGGCGGCACAGCGATCGCATGGCCTTCTTTTGGCGGTCGCTGGCGCGTTCGGCGAGTGGTGGCGGGTGTGTGCTGATGACGATGTCATGGCCATGGTTGATATCGGAGGCACAAGACGAGTTGGAAGTTGGGGAAACCGATGCAGTTGGGAAGGGGATACAGGAGTTGTTCCCGTTCTACAGATACCGAATTGTGCGCGCGCATGAGATGAAGTAACATTTATGGTTCAGTGAGCCGTGTGAGCCGTGTGGGATATAAGAGAGACCAACACGACGACTCCGTACATGATCCTGAAATACTCCGTAAAAGTCGGGCATCATCCGTCGCTGTCCGCGCCGTGCGGAACTAATGCTTTGGTGGCTGCACCGCCTCCCGCACCACGTGGTGGGTTACTGTACATGGCCAAGCTGAGACAGCGCGCCAAGTCCCACGGCTCGATTCGTCCGCGATGCAATCAATATTGACGCCGGACACAACTCTGCTGGATGATAGATAATATAAGAATGCTTCAAATAAAACATGGTGGCTAAATGCTTGATCCCAAACGCCGAAAATGCCATCATGGCCACAATTCTAGACTTCTACAATTCCTTCTTCTTGTCCTTGGGCGTCCAACTGTACTCGACAACACCCGGTCCGGGCTGCAATCCGAGAAAGTACAGCCAGAATCGGTGTACCTCGTGTATTGCAATGCGACATCTGAACGAGCAACATGGATTAGCACACAAGTCATGAAAGCATGGTTGACTTCCAAAGAAAGCGCAAGACACGAGCGTTGACCTACAATAATACAGACCCGTGAAACCAACCGTGCAGGGCCACCTTGATGGATTGTCTGAAAAGTGCCGTTTCGTGGCGAAACTGGTCCGAAATGGAATCACTCTTGGGTCCTCGCCGTTGCATCTCCAATAACTTCTTCCATGGATCTGTCCGGGATGAGGAAGCGGTCTCCTCGTTGCCCTTGCCATCCGTCTTTTCCATCTTTTGGCCATTCAAGCCAAGTGAAGCAGGCACTGATGGCTGCTCAGCTGCGGAAGATTTCTCGTCATTCTCAGCAGCCATCATCTCTCTGAATTCCCCAATGGCCCTCATGGACTGGCTGAGCCGAGCGTATGTGTTGAACAAGGCAACCAATTCGGTTCGTTTCAGGGCTGGAATTGCGTCACTGTTGTTGTCGAATTCAAAAAGCACCTTGAGAGCGGTGCCATAGCCATTTGTCTGAATCTTACCCCAGAGTCTGCATTTGTCGCAACCGACGCAATCCATAAGGCGGCTGACGTTGCGAAAGCGGTTGCGGAAATCCTCCTTAAGAGATGGGCCCTCCCCGTTGACGAACATCAGACTCTCATCAAATATCTGTGGAATGCAACCAGCGATCTTGGTAACTCTCTCCACCTTGGCCCGAGTCGCTATGTCCTCGCTGGGGTCGCCGAGGCAGAAAGTGTAGTTTGGGCCACGAAGGTAAGGACCAAGCTTGGCCACAGCCCTTGTGAGAAGTGCATAGTTGAAGTAGAGGTTACTTATACGGTCAGGGTGTCCATGGAGACGGTCCTTGTAGCATTGCAAATTGGGCTGCCAAAGCCCGGTAGTCTGGTTGAGAAAGTCCCAGCAGATATGAGTGCTAATGCTTGCATGCATGCCGGACATGACACGGTAGAATACCCTCTTCTCGAGACACTCATCATCGACCTCATAGCCAGTGCTCGCCACAAACGGAGTGTCGGGGTGACTTGCGCGCTGGACCTGCAGTTGAGCTTGTCGACCGGCAGCATACATGACTTGTTTGAAGTCTTGTGCAGCGGGATTGTAGTTCAGCGACATGCCCAGGTTCGCTGAATGAGGAAATGAGCTCTTCTGGAAGCAGTTTTCGCGATATATGGCATCCCAAACTTGCTTGGCACCTTGGCCCCCGTATCCGGTGAAGCGCTCTGGATTACGAAGTAAGCTCACGTAATCGCCCTTGGAGGTGTCGCTCTCGTCCTCGAGAACGCAATAATCCCGCTCGTCACACTCATCATCATACTCAACGACGCAGCTCTCGCCGACGTTTTCTCCAAGTTCTCCATGTAAAGGTCGCCGAGGGTTCTGCTTTTGTTCGATTCGGCCCGGGTGCTTGGCTGAAGGTCCCTCTAATTTACCTAGCTCCTTTGCCCTCCAGACCTCGGGTATGTCTTCTTCGTTATCGAGCGTCTCAACAGCACATCCTATATTGCCGCAAAAACCGCTCTCGTCGTCCCAAAAGGGACACTTTTTATTGAAGAGATTTAGGCGATAGTGAGAAAAGAAGTCCGTCGTTTGCGTAAGGTCGTCGAGAGCGGGTTTGACACGAGTATTTAGTTTCTCTAGAGTCGAATATGAAGCAAAGGCATCCTGCACAATGGATTTGGGAGTGATCTATGCAGTTGAACAGTCAGAGCGCACGGCCGCGAAGACAGGAGATTAAAGCTGTGCTAACTGGGGCGCTTTACTTACAGCGCAGTCCTTTTCGCCATCCGTGGCACAGCTTGTCGGCGCACCCCATAGAGCGAAGACACAGAGATAGAACAGTCTGCTCGCGGTCTTCATCCTGGTATTGGCTGCGAAGACAGGAGGAGAAATGGGCAAGTCTGGCCTGGCCAACAACGGGTCGGGAAAGCGCCGAATAAAGTGTCCTGTAAGTGCGGAATTAAATGGTTGTGTGGCGTGGAACGCAACGGGCTTGAAGAGGCCAGATGACGGCAAGGCGTCAGGAAAATGTCCTATCTTATCGAGTGGTGCGCCACCACGTTAATTAAAACCGTCAGGTCCGGCCTGGGTCGTCGCCCACAAAGTCAGCTATACGAGGCCCCGAGACTTGCGCCGTCACGACAGAAACACGAACAGTCAGATATTGAGTATGGGCTGTCAAAGATGTTTGTGGTGAAGGCGAAAAAAAAATTTTTTTTTTTTTTTTTGTGCAGGAAGAACAATAACAGGTCCGCCGCAAGTCTGAAGGAACGTTTCAGGCCCGATGAAACGCAGAGCTCGAGGCTTGAAGGCGCCACGTTGTCCGATGGATGGATGATAAATCAAACTTGGCTAGTCGTGGGCCCTCGTGGACCCTCGTGGACCCTCGTGGACTCAATGAAACCCAATTTGGGAAGTGCCTGTGTGATTTGTAATGTGTGAGATAGCAACTGAGGCTTAAAGTGCGGTGATGAGTCGAAAAGCTTTGGATCGCTGCACAATTGAAGGGTCGCGCGCGAGAGTAGTTATATCCAGTGAGTGGATGTGGCGAGCATGGGGAAATGAAGATGTGGCCTCGTCCCCAACCCTTCACCGACCTGGCCTCTGCTGCGAGGTCACTCAACTCACTGCACACACCACCACACACCACCACACACCTCTGCGGGAATTGTGGCATTTGCTCGCGCCCCGCTCCTTCCACGTTGGGGATTGATTCAATCAATGTCCTTCAACGTCGGAGGCATTTCTAGTAGCAATGACTGACAAGCATTACTTTGAATCAAAGGCTTTATCAATCACAGAAGGAACAATTTGCATGGCTGTCAATGCCAAATGGCATTCTGCAACTAATACCCTACTGACAATTGCCGTTTGCAAGTCTTGTTCCAAAATTGCCACGAAGCCGAATGCTCGACCGATGTTGGCTGCCAATCATGCAATATGATGAGAGTGCGGTAAGGCGCCAAGCACTAGGTTCGACACGTGCGAGGTACTTCTAAACGGCCTTAATAGCTAGCTCGGAACGCGTTTGGTGGCATTCCTTATACAACGGTTTTGAACATGTCTGATAACGACGATGAAAGTGACTTTCGCGATATTTTCGTTGACCTCGGGCTATTGATCCGAATTGATCCCTTAGCCGCGAGGGACCGGTTATAGCTGTGCAGTCTGCGATGTGTCTCTTTATGTAGGGTTACATTGCTAGGACTTCTATTAGTCCACTAGATAATAGTCTGGCCAGACAATAAGCGTTCGGCGTGATGAGTGAGTGGCATGACCACCAAGTGCTCTGCGGGCCCACTGCCATGAGTGCCTGGGTATGTACCTGGGTGCGTAAACACGCAGCATCGGATTTTCGCACAGGTACGCAGCAGCAACTACCAGGCCTAGAACGGAAGTCGCGCCTCCGAATACGAATACATCATACGACGTGAAATATCGGATGCGCACCTCTCATGATGCTAAAGCTCACGGAGTATTGTGGCCGCTATGCCGCTGCACAATGCTATGCGGGCGGCTGCTGGTTAAGGGGACTTAGCACTGGGATTACTCCGTACGAGGACAGTGGTGCATTTATCCCGTTGGAGTATGTGTGTGGGCCAGGGTAGCCTCGCTGCACCACTGAGAAGGCTAGGAGGTAATTTAGGTACCCAGGTACAATACCTAGCCCACACACCTATCCACCTGTTTTCAGGGTGCGTCTTATCATCAAGGGCGTGCGCTAACACGCTATTAGCCAAGGTGCCGCACACGCGCAGCCTATGTGGCGCTCCATAAAGCCTAAAGAGCCTTAACAGTGCCTCCCTCTCAGGATGAGAACGCCCTTGAGACGCTAGGTGACTCAGGGTGGGTGCTAAGGAGCATTGCCAATTCAGGTACTCACTCCCCTCCATTCAAGGACAAGTAGCTAAACGTATTGTCTATAGTCGCTTCCGAAGCTGTACCAACTAGAACGCTTAGGCTGCCTCACAACCTTCGCGAGGCAACGCGACAACCTCGTTAGCCAATGTGTATGAAGAAGTAAAGTACCTTTATATGCATTTTTACATGTGGGGGTACGGCTTCCGTTTTAGGCCTAGCTGCTACCGCGTACTCAAAAATCCATTGCTGTGTGTTTACGTCCACTGTCATTGAGCCTAAAATATCAACACAACAACAACAACACAACTACGCCATCTCAGCCACCATTGCAGATTCCTTCAAGCTGGCGTCAGGCAACCATTGCAAAGTACAAGATATCGACCTCGGCGTAAAATATGCAAGATGATCACCAGCGACGACCTGACGTCCTCTCCGTCATACCTACATACGACCCAAATTTGGTTGTTTTTACTGTGGCCGCTGGGAAGACGCCATGGTTTGCTGCTGCCTCATTAGAACAAGCGACATATTAACTTGACATGAACAACGGCGGGCCACAGACAAAATACTTCAAATGCTCATCAGTTTACGTCTACCTTTTGCCAGCTGACGCCTGTATAGTCCCACCAAGTAAATCTCTAGAGCGCACTTGCCTTGGAGCATATAGCGCATCTTTTCACACATAAAGCGCGCCCCCTCCAAAGTTGAGCGGGCGGCAATTGTTCTTCAAATGGAGACCCCGGAACTCTGCGTATTTCCAACGATTAAAGTCCCTGAGATGAGCTTTTGATGGCGCAGCAATACAGTTATCTTGTTGCATAGGGTGTCGGGTCAAAGCAAATTGTGTCTTCAATCAAAGCGCTTCCCGAAACAAAAGATGAAGGTAGCAACCTCGCCACAAGTTCACTTCGGTCACATAACATGTGAGCAAGTCAGAGAGAGAAAGAGAGATAACAAGAGCAGTCGAGCTGTCGTTGATGAATTGGAACCCAAGAATCATAAAGTGCAGACCGTAATATCGTGAGGGCATGAACAAGACCCATACATTCGTTGAACACCGACGTTGGTGGGATTGGCGGAAATGAGCTGTTATACATGGAAGGTCAAGCTCAAGGATGAGTGATTGCTCACTGTGGTGGTTGGTAGTTGAGAGGACGCCTATTTTGGCCGCAGTCAGATGCTGGGTTTCCAAGGCCAAAGAAAACCGAAGATGGACTTTGCAAGGCCGTTCGGCTCAACTCACTTGAACAAGAGGATATGTGGTTCGGGCTCGTGGACCTCGTAATGCTCCCAACCAAGACTCTGCAAGAAGATGTTAGCAATGCTCATGCTCCCCCCCTAACATGATTGGACCAAGCATATCTTGTTGCAAAGTGCCAGCGCGACTTAATATAGCAGAGCGTGCTGTCGTACCTGAGTAATACCAATAGCTCGCCATTCCTCTTCCCATAGCAACTTCAATGTCCCTTTCGACGTGTCGTGGTAGTCTTTTGGGATTGCTTTCAGCATAGCTTTCGGTAGCTGCACATGTCGGTACTCGTACTCGCTATCGGAGTATCTAGCAGGACCAGGAATCAGCCCGTTGGCTCGTAAAGCGGGTTTGCAACGCCGAGGCAGAAGAAGGACCCGAGCTAAAAGCGGTCAAGATGGGGAACGGCCAGCAGTAATGTTTACCTTGCAGAATAGTGAATGGCGTCAATGAATTCTTCAAGTCGCGCCCGCTCGGAATCCGACAAAGCCCTAGGGGTCTTGTTCCGGCGACTCATGTCGATATCCATTGAATCAGAATTGTGCCGAACCGCGGTGTGGCTGGTTCTGGTGAGAGGTTGTCGATTTTTCCGATTAGGCCGTGCAGCTTGCAGCGCAAGACGTGTTGCCACACTCTCGGACCCTTGTTGCTTCGCAACGCCCGACAAGGTATAATAATGACGGAAACGAAACGAAACGAACAGGGGAAGAAGAAAAAAAAGGAGAAAGACGTCAACGTACGTCGTTACTTCTTTCGCAGCAAGGCAAGTAGCGGAAAAAAGAATAATCGGAGGGAGGAAAGCTCAAGAAAACAGCCAGGCGCGTGAAGGGCCAGTGCGTGGTGCGGGGGAGGGAGGGGAGAGGAGGGGCGGGAGCGTTGTCAAGTGGGTTGGTGGATTGGATTGTGTTTTTCTCGTTCCTTTTCGTTCTTGGGGCTGGGGAATGTTCTCTTTGTCGATGATGGTGTTGTATGGATGGTTTGCCGCCAGCCGCATGCGCGTTAAGCTAAGCAATTGGGCGACTCGCGTCAGACGGCTCAAGATGCTGAAGAACCGAAGCCGAACAAACAAACAAAAAAAGCATGCTCTATGACATTTGTGAGCCCCTGTCTTACTTTTTTATGTACTTACCTATGTATCCTTGTTTATGTGTTTTTTTCTTTTCGCTCTTTCTCTCTCTCTTTCTCTCTCTCTCTCATTTGGGGGGGTGGGGGTTTTTTTTTTTGGCCTTGAATTCAATCATACTTATGACAACGATGCACATGAGCCATCAAAGAGGCCCAGGTCAAGTGTTCACAGGAGAGGGCGTGGCAAGCAATAATAATAAGTTGACTTGGTTGAGATGGCAAGAAAACATTGGGGAATAACAATGAATGCAACAGGCGGCTAACCGCGCTGGGTCTAGGAGGTACCAGGTAGGTGGGTACCTCAGGAGGCATGTGGGTAGGTACACCCACTGTAGGTGGGTAGTTACCGAAGGTACTGTACCTACCGTCGCGCGCGAATCCGGATTCTGGTGAAACAAATGGTCAGCTTTGTTATCAACTGTAACACAGCCCAACATCAACATTGTCAGAGCCTATGAGCGTATGGCTGTTTTCAGCATCCAAGCTGGCGCGCAATGGTACCCAAGTAAACCAAGGCTCCTTACAGTGAGTGATACTTGGTATCTGTAGATGCAACCTGCGCGTTTAGTCCAGGGTGCATGCATGCATCAAGCCATCATCACCCTTCACCCTTCACCCTTCACCCTTCACCCTGAAAAGCCAGGGTCTTCGGCTAGGCATTGGCTTGCTTCCATCGTCTGCAACCCACCGTCTAAGGCACTTGGTACGCCAACGACGCGGCTAAGACTGATTAGAACAACGAGCCCTCCGTCCTTCGGGGTTTCCCGTCTGCCACGTTAACAAACATATTGAGTGAAACATGCGGATCAGCATGGTAGGACAAAGCTTTGATTGTCCGCCTCCTGCGCTCTGATAGAATGACTTCTTTCCATGCGATTGGACCACATTGTTCCGTGCCTGCATAATTATCGGAACCTCAAAAAGATGGTGCGACTTGTGAACTCCAGCGACCCCACGTCTGTAGCCATGCCATAAGAAACGGATAAGACTGACTGGACACGACTTATTAATAGATGTCGATAGGTCAGGAACAGGGATCCGAGGATTGGTCGAGGCGCTAACTTAAGACCCGAAAACAACCAACAACGGAGAGCGGACGCGGGTTCGAAACCCTGTTTTCGTCGCCATCAGGAGCCGGCACTCTTCGAGATGAGTCAAGTTTGAAAAGGCCTAATCGATGGAAGGGAAAACTTGGTTGGGAAAAAAAAAAGTTCAATGAGCGAAGAAATAGTCACCTGTCAGGCACTGAACTTCGCGCATGACGTATCAGTGCAACACACGACGAGCTGTTTGTCCCATACCACATGAACACCCGTTTGCCACCAAAGCCACCCAGACTATAATCACTTTAGAATTATGTCGGCGACCGATTGAGCTAAGATATGCAGCTGACTTGTTTGGTTCTTGCGTCAACACCCGATACGACAGATCTAGGTCATCTATTGCTCAAGACTGAGAAATTCACCTCTCCTTGATAAAGCACCGTCTTGATAGCAAAATATATGCCAGCTCCTAGAAGCCGAATAACGAGTCCGGCTCCCGACCACTCTTCGTCCTTTTCCCGCCCCCTACTAGGGGTATGTGGCTGATGGCATTCCCAATTTTGGTCTTGATTCCCTCCACGGCGATTTGCCACTCTTGAATCTCCGCAAACTGTGCGTCTCTAAAATTCTGGAGGACCATCAAGCATGTCTCTTCGTCAGGAGCACCTATCGTCCAACCTATTGTAATGTGAAATGCCGTATCCGCGGCGTCACTGCCTGTCTGCTGATACAACAGCGGTTGCGCGAAATGTGCAGCAACTTTATTACATTTCGTCATTAGGGCCATAAGCTCAGGATTTGCAGACACTTGCAGTGGCCTTTTCTTGTCACCTGTTTCCTGAGGGGTGGTGTTTGCTGTTGTAACAACTCGCAATACGAAGAATGTGCGATCTGAATCCGGGGATTTATACCAAGCTAGTCCCGCGGGCTTGACGGTAAAGCAGTTGATTGCACTAGTTTTGATGGCATATTGGATTTTGGAGAGAAAGTCCTCCTTGATAGCGGTCGGTAGACTAAGAGGTTTGGAAAGACTGATGTGTAATGGTAACGGCGTGCCCAGGTCACTGGTGAGAGAGTTGTGAAGATGTATGTCCTTGCCTACCTGGCGCTGAGTCTCGCGCACGAGCGCCTCAAGGGTCTCGTGCTGGGTCTCACTGGGAAACCCTTTTCAAACTGTTAGCGAGGACGGACCTGAGCAGTTTCTTTCTGGTATCTTTTTTGGCAGAACCAAGCATACATTCCACATAGACATGGGTCGGCCAGTGCCCAACAACATGGGGGTTCTGCCTCTTTCGTCCCTGGTGCAAGCTGGGGTCATCAACGACGCTTTGCCGCACAGTGGATGCGTAGAGGTCATGGAATGTTGCTGGCAGTGGTGGCATGTTTGACTCATTGTGGCCATCCGGATCTCCTTTGCGCTTAGGGCGCTTAACTGGTGGGGGCTGCGGCAAGGCTTCATCACCGGATGAGGAAGAGTAGTCGACAAGCCCCATGGCGAGTGAGTGAAGGATGTGACGGAGGTGACGGAGGTGACGGGTTGAGATGGCGCATTGATATCTGCCGGTGCCGAGTTATATCTCTTCCGCTGAGACAGGACCGCCCCAACAAGTCCTTGAGTGATCACAACCTGGCTATCATACTGGGTATCCAGTGCCCGGTGCGCGTGTTTGTGGTGGCGTTAAAGGACCGTGGATATACTTGTCGTGGAAGAAAAGGGGATGGATGATGGCTGGGCTGAGGTTGGTGGGAGTTGGTGGGAGTTGGTGGGAGTTGGTGTGGCACTCTGGCGGCGATGGAAGGTGCAGTACCTATGTACAGTGGCCTGGCTGCTGTGCTCGCCCTAAATAGCATCACCAACAACTGTACCTACCCACCTGTAGGTACATACATACATATGTACATACACTTCCCCGCGCTTAGCTGGTTCATGGCGAGAGCCACAGCGTCATAAGCTCTCGTAAGATATGTTCAAAATGACTCCTAAGCTTTATTAAGAATACTGTGATACTCTAAGGCTGTTTTGTAATTAATCATAGACCAAAGAGTGTCTCTATCATGTAGTCTTGTCAGGGCCTATGAGTTCATGTATGATGAAATGAAGGCCTGGAGATGTGAAGTCGCAGCTCTGTGCTCCTTAGAATACAAGTGGTGGCAGCTGCCCCACCATAAGGGCCACGGCCCTTCATACCCACCCACCCAAGGTAGCACACATGCATGTCGTCAGCTCCCATCAACAGGCGCCATTTCAACGCAGCAACATTCATTTCTCATATTTTTACACTATGCTGAGAAGCTGCGTGCCATTACCAGGATTGGGGATCACGGCTTCGCCAGCCTTGACAACTCCAGGAGACATGAAGATGACTGAAAATATCCACCAACGGTGCCTGCCGCCCCAGCCAGCTCGCAACTTGTACAACTTTCATGTCGCCGTTTGCGCTGTTTCGTAATTTGCACCGTGAATCAGAACTTGTGCCTCTTGAAAAGAAAATACAAACGCTGCCACAAGAGATTTCTGGCTTAAAAAGCCGGAAACATCTTTCTGCATACTTCGCTATGTGGCCATGTTTTTGCAACCATCTGGTTTCGGTTAATTCACTACGCATCCTCATATCCTGCAACTGACGACAATCAAAGAGTCTTCCCATCGCCAAATATAAGTTTCACTGGCCCAGTGAGGATCCTTTTCCATCCAATCTGAATCTGCTCTGCCAGGTGTATCACGATGGACCCCAACAAGACAGCAAGGATCTTGCGCACGGATTTAGGAGCTCTGAAGGTCCCTGAGGACGCATTCATAAAGGATGTGAAGCTTCTTTCATCCTACAACTGGATCGAGGGAGACTCGGCCACTATTGCTGTTCCTGGCAGTCCGCCTCTCTGGACCCCCTTGCCTGGAAATCGAGAATTACAGAAAGATGCTGGTTTGGTCTATGTGGATGAGAATGCCGCGCGCATGCCGGAGAGTCCTTTGGAACCCTTGTTCCGTTCAGTGTACAAGACAAACCCGCTCTTCGACGTGCGATCAGTCGACGTGGTTAGCGACAGGAACAACATGCGCAAGCTACTGGCTTTCATAAGCCCACAGCTCGACATAAATAGGGCCAAAGATTTTACTATCAAACTGGAGATGCTCAACAACACGCTCCTCATGTGTCGACATGGAGCTGCCGCGACCGAGTTCATTGAAGCGAATGACTTCAGGGGATACGGTTATGAATTTGAAAAGGCATATACAACCAGGCAGGTGCAAAACAGTACGAGTCACCACAGAATTATCTCGTATCGATTTTGTGGACTTAACCTTCTCATACGCCATGAGACCGAAGGGTATGTGAAGCCAAGACAAGAGCCGTCAGAAGCACGCCATGGGCTTTCGGACTTGCTTGGGGCTATACCCCTTTCGCCTACCAAGGACACAAGTTCTGCTGTTGAGGCCCCGTCCACAAAGCTGGTGATCCTTGAACGAGGGGAGCAGGTTCAACTGGAGTCGACGCTTGAGATCAAAACCAGGACTGAAAGTAGGTCAATTTTATTTGAAGACGTTGCAGCTCAACTTTGGGTGTCGCAGACCCCGAAACTTGTACGGGCGTATCATAGAATGGGGTCTTTCAAAGATCCTAAAGTAGAGGATGTCCAGGCAATGATCAACGATTGGGAACGTGATAACCAGGCCCATCTCAAGGCTTTAGGTGCTCTCCTTGGCAGGATTAGCATTTTGACGAGATGCTTGGGCGGTCGTGCTGTTCTACGGTACTGTACTCAAACAGACTGTCTCGTCATCACGAAGGTCGAAGAAGGGAGCATGCTGCCGAAGGATCTGCGCCACAAGTGGTGTGAGGGCGAGGAAGAGGACTCGAATGACCTGAGCTAAGTTCGGCGCTGCATATGGACATTAGCTTGCAGAGAATTTGATAGAGTACAGAAAGCGCTCGTGCTTTTGTGGGTGTAGTTTGCGGCCAGATGCAGCGGCCAACCCTCGCGCACGTGACGTCAAGTATACTAGCGAATCGTCCTCTTTTTTAACTTCACAAGACTACTCCGTAAATGAATGAGGAAATGTGTCTCCGAAATGGCAACTACGAAAGAACTCAAAAGCCCATAGCCCGGTGGCGGCCATGCGCCTGAGGCTGGGAACCCCTGTCTAGCGTTCCCGCTGCCAGCACCGTCAGATGATGCGCCTGCCAGACATACATGAGACATGGGCACATGGTTTTTTATTTACAAGCTGTGTCCACGGAGTCCGTGGCTCCAGTCACTTTTTCACTGGCGTGAAACTGCATATCGTGAGAGAAGCAAAAAGGCAGACAGCTTTTGCTGCAGGGCACAATGCTGGACGAATGAGCACAACTTGATTAGATAGACTCCAGCACACAAGAATTGCTCAAAGTTGAATGCCTAGAAATTGGAGCATATCTTAGACGAGTCACAGTAAAAATCGCATCTGAGCCCAGTTTGGTCTAGCCTCTTGATTGCCACACCCCGAGTGTATGTACAAGGGCAAGCAAATTTCCAACCAGAGCGACTAGATTCCTTTACTAGATCCAACTAAATCCTGGAAAAGTAACTTTTAGTGTGCTTTGCACTTGAAGGTATTCCTAAGGTTTTCTTACCCTCATGAGCTATTTGACTGTATGGCTGGAAAAGTAACATTAGAGAGGCACTCCTGCTGCACTCGAGATGGCTTGACAGGGAACCTTCCCTAATGTAGTTAGATCTGGTTGGAATTCTGCTTGCCGACCTTGTCCACAAAGTCTTGGGGTCGCAATCCCCTCTACGGAGCAGAAACGGGTAATAATAATTACTCTGCATTTTACCTAGCTACAATAAAGAGCAAGAGACGCTGTTTTCTTGAATGGGCTAATATTACAGACTAGACTTACTACTTTGCTGCGCCCTCAACGATTAGTTGCCGTGTGCAGGGCAGTAGGCCTAAAAATTGCCTGGCTTTAGGCTGATAGAATAAATAAGTGCCTTGAAGGATATTGCGCTAGTGTGTGTGGGAGCGCGTGGGAGGAAGGGGTGCGTGCGTCATTTTGTGGGCCTGAGCGACCATGCCCTAACACCAACCCGCGTGCTACGGCATCACGCGAGCCCCAGTCTTTATCGATTATCAGTTGATCCTTGTAAGGGCAAATATCCAAGAATCCTAACATACTTTGCTACACGGCATAGTATTCAACTGCTAGTAAAAAGTAGTCGCATCGTCACCTGCTACCGATTGGCGACAATCTCCTGCAAGCAAGCAACCAGCTTGCTCCTTGACACGGCTGAGGGGATATTTCAGTAGCAGCGCTAACTGGTCAACGGCGGCACCACTCAACAAGTCCCTTGTCTTGTTCGTGCGTGGGTGTCTGACAATTTAGTCGAGCCACGGAGGTCCACCCCACACAGCCGTAGGTGGACCTCCATGGCTCGATTAAATTGTCGATCCTTTGCCTCCCTAGTAAAAGTCCAAAGTGTAAAAAGTGTCACGAAGACGTAAAGCCTAGTTTCTAGCCATGCATGCTTCAACAAGTCCCGCGCGGCCACAAGCCTTGGTCCAAGCCATTCTGTCGCATGGCCACGCCACAAGTACTGTAATTGACTTAGGAGTTGGCTTTGCCTTGGACATGGCGTCGGGCGCGGCTAGAGAGGCGGCGGACATGAGCAGGGGGAAACCCAAGCTTGCTTCTCATGAAAGACTTTTGTAGATTCTGCTGGCTTCTACACAAGCCACGCTTCCAAACCAATTGCCCGGAACACTGAGTTATTCTAAGTCTACTTGATTTGGTGTAGATCGGTAGGCTGTCATCAGACTCTGTGCCTGCACGGAATGGCAGATTCCAGATCTGCTGCTTCTTTTAACCTCGCTCAGTGTTTCTGCTATCCCCATTAAGCTTATTTTGCTGTGACGCACGAGTATCCTCAGACACGAAAGCCACTCTTCTTTGGTCATATAGAAATTAGACTCACAGGGCTGGAAGAGAGCGTTGAGTTAAATGGAGTTTTCAAATGTAGTTGTAGACTGTGGACGGAGAAGGGGGAGCATAAAGCGTAACCATGCCCATGCCCATGCCCATGCCCATGTTTTCACCGTCATTTTTTCCCTCCCACCGTATCATCATACCGTCTCTCAAGTAATCCTGTGTCTTTGGGACTCGTCAGCTTGTCCAAGAGTCTGTTGGTTGTTCATCGACTGCCTCCAACAAATCACTCACCAGCTTCAGCTTCTGCAGACGAGACGCAGCCTTCGAACACGTCGAGGAAAAAAAAAAGAAAGAGAAAAAAACTTCCCCGTTCTTCACCAGGTGTAAATCTCCTGGGTTGAAGATCATTCATCATGGCGTTCAATATATTTCGCCGCGACAAAGGCAGCGGCGCCAAGAAAGATCCTGACCACTCTGACCCCTGCGACAATTACGAAAGGAAACACGACAAACAAAGGGTGAGTAACATCTTTTCTTTCGTATTTTTGTTTCCCCTTTTGGTTCTAGTCCTTCTGCATTGCATTGACGTGGTGTCTCGACTGTATCCCTTCATATTTTTCCTTCCTCTTTCCCTCAGCCCGATGAGCCGAGGTGGTCGCATGGCACATGATATATGAGATCTGCCCTGAGGGACTCTTCATCTGATCTGCTGCTGGCCCCTGGTCCCGCGTCCTCCCTCCCCGGTCCTCCGATCACGGTGGGTGTCGCTAAATGGATTTTCCATTTTCCCCAAATCCCCAGCTCCGGGAGTTCTTGAACGCACAGATGCTCACCCCACTGCCGCCAAGTGGCGACGGACTCTAGCTGAGTGAGCGCGACTTGTGGCTCTGTCAATGAAATCCCCATTCACAAAGCCTTGGGAGGAATCTCGACTTGCACAGAGGACAGAGGGCGCCGGGCACACAGCTTTCAATTGCCGGCATACATGTCTCGAGCCAGATTCATGGTCCCTCAGGTCTGGCCCACACAGCTGCTCATCGGGCGGGTTGGTGCCCAATGAATGAATGAGTTGGCGATGCATGATGGCTTGCTAATAGTCTGATGCGTGATGGACCATGATGGACCATGATGGACCATGATGGACCACGATGGACCACGATGGACGCTGCCCGCCGTGGACGCCGTGTTCATGTCTGCGTCACCAGCACAACGGACGGGAACACACACCACGAATGACGAATGACGTTGCTGCTATGGCCATTGCTGTTAAGCTCTGGTCCCTGAAGCCGTGGGACCCACAGTATTCCTTTCTTTTTTACGTACATTAGGTACCTACCTACCTCATGGCTAGCCCATGGGCTCCAATGTATTGGCTGGGTGCATCGTTCGCTACTTGGCCATTCAATTTGCTTGCACCCGATTTTTACGACTATTTCGAATTACTGGTTTTGATTGCACACCGCTGACCACACCGCTGACCACACCGCTGACCACACCAAGCAGGCCAAGAAGGCTATTCTTGATCCGACTGAGCAGCTGCCGACCACGACTGAGCAGCAGCAGCAGCAGCAGCAGCAGCAGCAGCAGCAGACGGTGGCTTTGCGATTGCCAACTCCGCCACCGTCTCTTTGGTTAGGCTATCATCACAACACTGAAAATAGCGTCCAAGAGGACATCTGCGAAGCTCTGCGGCAGGTCAGCTTGCGGGTTGACCAGGAGTACAACGGGGAGAGCCAGCGCAAAAAGAACACTTGCAACTTTATCAGACAAAGGAATGGCTGCAGAATCTTTCTTCCCGGCTATGGCGATGAAGACGACGACGAATCGGGCGACGACCAGTCTCAGAATAGTTACCAAGACGAAGACGAAACCAGCGGACGGGATGAGGAGAGGTTCGCGCACACCAACAGACATAGCCGCAGCCACCACCATGATGACTTGTATCCGAGCCAAAGCCGCCACGGTGGTCACTACGGCGGTCACTACGGCGGTCACCACGGTGATATCAGCCAAAGTCACAGCCAAAGTCACAGCAGCCCCCGCGGCGCCCGCGGTCGCAGCCACGAAGCCGTGGGCTACTACTACCTCGCCCCGCCTGCCTCGTCAAGCCCCACCACCGATCGTGCCTTCGACCTCTTCCCGCCAGATCCTGTTGCGACGTCATTTCAGGCGTCTTACGCCGGGCGTCGGCACCCACGGCAGTCGCTCAGCAGCTCACCCTATCCGCGACGCCGTCATAACCCCTCGGGCTTCGCCTTAGCTTCATTTACTCCATTTCCTTCTGATTCCCTCAATCCTCTGGGTTCACTGCCTTCAGCTTTACCCGCAGCAGATCTCGGTCCATACCCTGCACATCTTACCAACCCTTCCCACCGCCGACGTCAACAAAGATACCCCCGCAGTTCCATCAGTACCGCATCAGGTTCGCGGGACAGTCTCGACATAGGCAATCGTAATCATTTGCAAAGAAGCCGCTTGAGGACGGAGGTTTATTGCAAGGGCAACGTTCCCGCCAATGCTTCCGGCGGGTTTGATTACAAGAACAGCCATCGTCACCGGATCACTCTAGGGCAGCGGTTCCCCAGAGACATGTCTCAAAGACCACTTGACTTGATCAAGCGCGATGCAAAGGCCGCGGACAGGCCATATCGTCATCGCAAGCGCATCTCAGAGACTGATACAATTGACGCCCTGGACACCATTGGCGGCGCTTACCATCATGGTGGCCCCTACGATGCAACTCTGGCCAGTCGTAACTTGAACAAGAAATATTCTCCTGTGGCTGCAGTTGAGCATTCCAACATGGCGGCCATCCGGGCCACCCCTCGGGAAAACTTGATTGACTCATTGACCAAGCATGTCCCTCTTCAAGGGACTGCCACGATACCATCCGGTTGCCCCGACATGAGCGGCAACGTCATGCAGTACGAAGAAGGCACTGATATGATGAGAGATGAGAACGCACCAGGTGGTCCATACAAGCGATGGGATGGAATTGTAAGTGATGTACTGTGATTTCTCATTTTGGAAACTGGTCCGAATCTGAAAGAAAGAAAAACAAAAAGTAGTAATGGATGATTTTAGCAATACCACCCTGATGATCTCAAGGGGAAGGGCGAACCCTCTTTCACCATTGAGCGAGATCACCAGAAACGAAAGGGCCACAAGCATAACTTGAGTGAGCCTCATGGATATGAAATGCGACCCTTTCATCATCAGAAGAAGGACGCCAAGCATGCAGTTTCCCGCCAGCGAAGTGTCAGCCAAACTGTCCAAGCTTCCACTAGCGGTGCTGCCCTCCATAACGACAATGGCGAGCTACAACGCAGCCACTCTACCGGCAAGAAGCTGAGTCATGGGCTCAAGAGACGCATTGGCAGTTTGCGTCGAAAGAAGGAAATGCCTGCCGAGATTGTGCGCTAATGAGTCATAAATTTTGGTTCACTTTGTATTTATTTGTTTTTCAATATCTTCGTTGTTCTACTAGGATTGTTCGACGCGTCTTCTGGAATGACACGGGGGTTTGTGTTCGAGGGTTAGTAGATTATACTAGCATTGTGAATGAGGAATTCAATTCTGTTGCTTAGTAGTGCGATACACAGTGCTTCATCGCGCTGTCGCATCACTGAGGCCCTCTGCCCAGATAGGCTGGTGCTTCTAGCTTCCCAAGAAACAAAACTGAAGCTCAATTCATGACAAGTCATAGTCATGCTCGTTCCTTGCAGATCCCATACTGCAGACGTCTGCAGCAAGAAAAGATCAACAATGCACTTGACAGATTTACGTAAAGGAAGAGAGAGCCCAAGTCAGACCTTCAATTTGTCCCTCCATCCGCCAATTACCCCAATCGGGAACCATTTTGACGTAAAGGCAGATTGAATATACTGTTCTGAAGCATCAGCACTGATGGTGAACTAAAACCAAGTGATCAAAGTGCCGCGACAGTACTCCGTACTCTAATGTCAGTAACGTGCCCTATTTGGCTCTAGTGATGCGCACTGCGGCCCATAAAATACATGTCCCTACCTACCTACCTGCAATGCCTCAGCCCTTGCACATGTCTGAGATTGCATCGATGATAGTATGTGATGGAATCAATGGGGTATTTTTCTAAAAAAAAATAAAAAAAAAAACCGTCTACCTATTCCACTCTTGTACATGCATGCATTCGTAATGGTACAGTCTCCCTACCGCGCCCGGCCTATCTTGCGCGAAGCTGCAGTCCATACGGCGCCAGCTGCTCGTCGGTCAATTTACTGGGCGAGCGGACGAACGAGTCCTCGCCCTTCATCGTCTTGGGGAACGCAATGACGTCTCGCACCGTGGACGTGTCCGTCAGGAGAGCCGTCAGTCGGTCGAAGCCCAGGGCGAAGCCGGCGTGTGGGGGGCATCCGGCACGCAGGGCGCCCAGGAGGTGCGAGAAATCCTTGATCCTCTGCTCCGTCATCTCGAGCACGTCGCGCATGATGAATTCCTGAATGTCGGCCACGTGGATACGCTCGCTGCCCCCGCCAATCTCCACGCCGTTGAGAACGAGGTCGTACGCCGCACTGCGGGCCTGCAGGGGATCCGTGAACAGAGCCTCGAGATCTGCGCCCGAGAGCGGTGCCGTGAATGGGTGGTGTGCTGCGGATATACCAGCCGCGCCACCCTGGCCGGGCTCGCCTTCCTCAACGGGCTTGAACATGGGGAACTCGGTTACCCATGCGAATTGCAACGAGTTGGGCTCGCCCAGTTTGGCCTTTTCCATGAGTCCCTCTTGGACGAGAGCTTTCCACAGAGCGCTTCGCAGGTCTCCGATCTTGGTCGAGCCCAAGCTGTACTGACCTTGGGGCTTCTCGCGCGCTTGGAAGACGACCAAGTCGCCGTCGTTGATCTCGTTCCCCCCGGAGAGCTGGTTGAGGACGCTTTCGTATTCGAAGCCCAGGGAGGAGAATCCCGACAATGGCTGACTGGAGTCGTGGATTAGGATTTGCGGTTTGCCATCGGGGTTGTTAGCTAGTGCCGGCGGCAAGTTGTCCATGAATTTGATGACGAATTCGCGAGCTTGCGGTGGTGAGCAATTTCCAAGGGGAAACGTGAAGGCCTCGATGAGAGGGTCGGAGAGATGGGTTATCATGCTGACGAATTGGCGGTAGGGTTCGATGTCGTCCAGAGCATGTATCTTGCAAGAATCAGTATAAGAGTAGGTTAGCCATGCCTATACAATGCAACACTTACTCGGTTCGGGATGCGAAGGTCCGGCTTGTCAGACCCGTATGCTGCGATACTCTCTGAAAAGGTGAGACAGGTGAATGTATGGGCAGGTCGCTCGTCAGGAGGATGGTCGTCGCTGGTTATGGCGGATAAATGGGGTATTCTCTCTCCAGAAATGTCTCTATAAGCCTCTGCCGGCCGCAGCCGTGACAAGGCCGTTATTATAATGTCATTCACGTCCTCCTGCACTTGGCCCGCCTCAGCAAACGCCCATTCCATATCAAGCTGACGTGACCTGCAGTCAGTGAATGATGCCATGGAAATGGATCAAGCGACGGTGCCTCACCTGTGAAAATTCGGGTTGACGATCTGCACGCAGGTCTTCGTCTCTGTAACAGCGCGCCCATTGCATATACCGACTGATGCCTCCAGCCATGAGCACTTGTTTATATTGCTGGGGGCTCTGGCTCAGCGCATATGCAGTGCCTCGCTGTCTTGTCGGAACCAGGAACTCTCGAGCCCCTTCTGAAGTGGATTTGAACAAGGTGGGAGTTTCGACGTCGGTAAATCCCTTTTCAAGCAGGCGTTGATGTAGCTGTCCTTTGAGCCATGATCGAAACTTGAGGCGAGCATTTAGCTCTGGGTGGAATCGAATTTGAAGATGTCGCTTTGTTTGGGGAAACTGGACATTCGGGGTAATTATAAGGTCTTTCGGCATGCTGTTGAGGGCTCGAATGCTCTGTAGGTATAGTGTTCGCGTCGTTGACGTCTCGTTGACTGCTTCCCCTGCTGCATGTTGTGGTGGTTCGGCTTGCGCCTGGACGATGACGGGCGCAAAGGCGGGTATTTGTCGAAATTGAGAATGCAAGTCTGATATACTATCGGAGTGAGAGCACAATTGAATTACTTCGCCGGTTGTTGTGGTGAGGTTTGCGAAGGAGAGGTGTTTCCCAACATTTCGCCGCTTGCCAATGAAACCGGTGAAGACATTGTCGGACTTGGCTTGTGTCAACGAGCTGGAGTAACGGACTATGACGAGCGGTCAGGGGAATCATGCTTAATCGATTAAGAAAGACGATGTCTTACACTTGTCCCAAAGTTCGAGCAACTTCTTCTGTTGAGGATGCTGTTCATTTCCTTTAGACGTCAGACCTTGGGTCGCATATGCTCTTGAGCCTTCGAGGCACGCGTATATATGCAAGCTCCTGTGCACAAGAGCTCCTCGACCCAATGCAAGCCTGCGGCGACCCAGCCGCATCATTACTGCGAAGAATTGAACCTGAACGCCAAGTGCAATCGCACAACCAGAGCAGCCTGGTCAGTTTTCAAGCTTCAACTTTTGCGAGGCCAACTTTGAGATGGCACGAAGGCCTGACATGATGAAACCCAGTGTGGTCAATTCTGCCAACTGATGCCGCCCACTGTCCAGGGCCCACTGATCCACATCTTCTTTAAATACACGCAGCGCATCAGCTTTTTTTTTTTTTCCTTCTTTCTTCTTCTTCTCTTCATGACCCTTCCATTCAAATAAGTGTACGCCCATTCCGTCCCTGGCAATTGCTATGACAAGCGACAACTAACATTTTCTTGCCCCGCAGATGATGAGAACCGTGTGCATAATATGATGCAGATGCCGTTTTGCCAACCCCTCGAACTCTCCCCTAGGGGCTTAAGTGGTTTGTTGGTGAGGCAAGAAGTGGTATTTTGAAATAGGCGTTCGACACACCGACCTTGTTACTGTATCGGACGCGATGAAAAACAACTCTGATTTATGACGAATGGAAGGTTTTCGATGTTTGGGATTCCGGGGGTTCCTATGACTACTTCACATGTTGCATTTCGCTGAGGGTGCTTCTTGTGTGTCTGGCCTCGGGTAGTGCGCGATAAGTTTTCAGAGTCTTCTTCACAAGCAACATCGGCTTGGAAGAAGCCAGTCCATTTCCTGTGGAATTTTCACAATACCTGGCGTGCAGTAGTTCTGTCATGCTTGGAAAGCGTGCTATTTTGCAACCCACACTTTGCACACCCTGTGCCAACGTTACCGTGATTAATATTGTCCCTTTCTAGGTGCAGTTGTGCAGTTGTCTTGGCCGTTTCTCTTGTCGATTGCATTTGAGATTCGTCCTTGTAAATGGGCGATGTTTGTGGCCCTGAACATTTGCATTGTTTTTAAGGATAGTAAGGATAACCTGTTACTTGGATTTTGTCTCACCTCTCGGGTAGCGATGGCAAGTCCCTTCCGAGCGTAAGCAGATCCCGGGTGGTTTGGATGTAGCAAGCGGAGAACCAGCTGTCATTCAATCATATCAAAACTTATTGGGAAATGGTGAATTAGAATCACAGGACATTGCTCTCGATGTTTGAGGTGAAAACAACGGTGCTATTCCACAAACTGAGCCATTCTGGGCTTATCCGGGTCGAGTCAAAAGTCCTGCAACGCCAGAGGTGTGGACGACCACTGATTCTAGGACGACGAACCAGAGTTAAAAGAGCTGTGTTAATCTCCAAAATCCAGCCCTGGAGGCCATTTTCCCTCCGCATTGGCAACATCGTGAAGTTCCATATTTGCACGGATGCAGCCCAGGTCATGCGTCCGCTTCCTCCATGACGGCCATGACGGAATACAGCAGCCCGGGAAATTCGGCGCCCCACCAGCCGCGACATCAACCCCCATGCCCATGCCCATGCCCATGCCCATGCCCATCCATGCCTTACTGACCCGATGAGCTCACGCTCCACACCCAGATTCCCTTACAGCCAGACCAAGCCCGACCTCGCCTAATTCATCCTCCAGTCTGCTCATCCATCAACCATTGCCCGACAGGCCTTCTTTGCACGCCTCGCCAGGGCACGGAGCAAGGCATCTCCAAGCCAGGGCGATAGGACCGCATCATGTCTGGCTCATTCGAAAAGTCCGTCAAGGGCGCCACCAAGATCAAAGTACGAGTGACTCGCAAACGACGGCATGCGTCTCCCCCAGTCCCCAGTTCACCCAACCCTTGAGTTACTGCCCGAGCCACGCTGACTGGTACCAATCTTTTCCACAGAATGCGCCGCCCAAGACAAAGTATATCGAGCACATCCTGATAGCGACTCACTCGGGTGATGCTGGCGTTGGCGAAGTCTTCCGTTCGTTGCAGTACAGATTGCGCGACTCAACATGGACAGTGGTCCTCAAGAGCTTGCTCACAACCCATCTCATGATACGGGAGGGCTCCCCAGATGTGACACTCGCCTTTCTCTCCAAACACAGAAGCATCTTGGCCGTGGGGCACTTCTCTGATGGTTCGTCAACGTCAATCTCCCGGCAAGGACCTGCATTCCAAAGCTTATAAAATCCCTTAGCTCAAACCCAAGGTCGGAACATTCGGCATTATGCGAATTACCTCTCGGAACGAGCGCGCGCATATCGTGACACGAAGACAGACTGGGTCCGCACCAATGAATCAAGACTGGAGAGGTTAAGTGTCGACAAAGGTCTGCTTCGAGAGACCGAGTCAGTTCAAAATCAATTGTCAGCTTTGGTCAAGTGCGACGTACGTAAGATACCTAAAGACAATTGCACATCAAGGTCACTGTTCTCACACGTGCGCGGCAGGTTCTGGAGAACGAGCCAGAAAATGAAATCACCATCGCCATATTCCGATTGCTCGTCCTGGATCTGTTGTCCCTCTTTCAAGTTCTCAACCAAGGTCTCATCAACATTTTAGGTTTGTCGGCCCGTTAGGCTTGCCTCAACTGGACCCTTGCTCACCCGCCGATACACAGGTCACTTCTTCGAAATGTCCAAACCAGACGCTGAAAGAGCGCTGGAAATCTATCGCACCTTTACGCGTCAAACTGACTACGTCGTCCAATATCTCGGCTCGGCTCGGCTCCATGAACACCATACTCGCGTTGAGGTGCCCAAGCTGAAGCACGCCCCCGTCAACCTGGGCCGACAACTCGAAGAATATCTCAAGGATGCCGACTTTGAGATCCATAGACGCCAATATTTGGCCGAACAAGATGCGAAAAGAAGAGGCGGCCCATCTAGGGCGGCGAGGGTAGAATTCGCAAAGTCTGCTACCAAGACGCCATCACCTACTGCCAACAACGCGTTTCCCTCCGTGCCAGCGGCCAAGACTGATGCTAAGCCGCAGGTGAACAAGGGCCCTGATCCCGATCTGATTGACTTTTTCGACTCCATAGAACAGAACCAGACAACCATGCAGGTTAATTCGCAGCCAACGGGGATGCATGGCGATGCCGGGCATTTCCAACCACAGCAAGCCGGGATGCCGTTCTCTCAAAATGGCTTTGCTCAGCAGCAAACTGGACTGACAGCAAACCATATGTTCCAGCAACAGAATATAGGCGGGTTCATACCGCAGCAGCAGCAGCAACCGCAGCCACAGCCACAGCTGCAGCCCAACTTCACGGCGGCTGGGTTTGGGGGATTCACACCGCAGCCTAGCTTTCAACCCGGCCTACTTGGCTCTATTCCACAAAACTCGGAGGCTACCTTTCAAGACCAGAACCAAAACCAGGCGTTTCAGTATGGTCAGCAGCAGCCGATGCCGATGCAGATGCAAATGGGCCAGCCTCATGCCCTCATGCCAACCCCAACTGGCACTAATCCGTTCCGTCAATCCCTGATGATGCAGCAGCAAGCAGGCATACAAGGCATCTCGCCGGGCTTCTCACCACCATCGCCGCCAGCACAACAGCAGAAACGCCTGTCGACAAATCCGTTTGCCCGCTCACCACCACAGAACGCCAGCCCTTTCCAATCGTCAACACCTCTCCAAGCCCAACCTACAAGCACCAACCCTTTCGCCAAGACTATCGTCCAACAGCAACCTGTCCAGTCTCCAAACCAGCAACAGGCTCAGAATCCAGCATCCCTGGCTCCTCAGCCCACCGGCGCAACGAACCCTTTCCGCCACAGCGCGTTCGCCAACAACACCGGTGTGGGATGGCAGCATAATCAGGGTGCCATCGGTGGTGGCATGGATCAACTCCCTACGGTCCCAGTGTTTCCTCGACCAGCCCAACAGACGCCGTGGCAGCAGTAAGCACCGGCGCACCGCGGTGATGATTACTGTCAAAGAAGGCAATGTGGAGAAAATAATTAAATTTGTTCTCCAATTTTGTTTGAAATTGGTATCTAGGTTCAGTCATTAATGCAGTATTTAGTATCACATCAGCGAGGCGTTGCTTGGGTAAAGAGCGGATTAGTCGGCTACGAGAAGTAGAGTAGTTTGAATGTAGCTGAATACGAAGCGATGCAGTCCTCAACAATTTCTTTCCTTCCTTTTTGTCAGCGGACAGCGAATGCACACATTCGTTGCCTTGAGACGCACTAGTAGCTAGCCGAAATCTTCCATCATGGCGCAATACAGACATGAAAAGAAGGCCGCAAATTCCGTGTTCTTTCTATCAAGCCATAAGTAATGCCAGTAGAGCCACTTGATCCATTCCGAGGGAAAAAAAAAAAAAAATCAAAAAAATCAAAAAAATCAAAAAAAAAATCAAAAAATCCAAACCCCTTCAACGCCAATTATATGCACCCTTAATCGTTCACAGAAAGGTCGCCTTTCTGAAATCATGTCAAAACACGCCATCAGCATCCATCTTGCCAGCCGTCATGCCCGCGGCAGCCGTGCCGACGCCCCTCTCGGTTTTCTCGTCGACGATGAAGACGCCGAGTCCTGAAAAGGCCTCGTACAGTGCTCTGGATATGTACTCGTCCGCGCTGTAGCCCCCGACGAGATACTCATTCTTCGACCTCGTCACGTTGATCCATTCGCTGTGGTACGCCTGCAACTTCTCCGCGGACAGGTCGACCCTCTCAGGCGCAAGTTGCAGCCCGCCAAAGGGATCATAGGGCTTGTTGTCGACGGCCGAGGCGCGCGTCTTATCGCGCAGGCCACGGATCGACAGGCCACTCCCTGTCGCGGCCAAGGACGACGCATCCCGCGCGGGCTCCCTCTTCTGCTGCCCGCGCTTCTTGAGCATGATCTTGTCCATGGTCTCGCCGGCGCGTCCCACCTCCGCGCTCTGCAGCGAATCGAGCATCTCCTCCCGGAAGCGCGCGGCATTGGCCTTCTCCTCCGCCTCCTCCCGCAGGTCCTGCAGCCGCCGCTGCCGCGCGGCCTCCTGCTCCTGCGCGAGGCGCTTCTGGCGGGCCTCGTCCGACTCCCGGGCGAGCTTCTTGTTGCGCTCAATGTCCGCCTTGTGCTTGGCCTCCCACTCGGCCAGCTGGGCTTCGGCCTTGGCCTTGGCGTCGGCGGTGCCGCCGACGAGGTCGCTCGTCAGGCACTCCACCATGTAGAGGTACTCGTTGTAGTCGTCGAGGGTCTCGAAGTCGTCCTCCACCTTGTTGAAGACTTGCGCGATCCGTCTCCGGATGTCGACTTCCCGCTCGACGGACAGGTCGGCGAAGAAGGCCGACTTGAAGCCTCGGAGGCGGAGCGTCCTGTGGCACGTGGCGTAGGGGCACTGGTTCGGCCCGTCCTTGAAGATGCGCTCCACGCAGGTCTTGCACATTCGGTGGTAGCACTCTGGGTTGATGAGGAACTCCATGTCCCGGTTGAAGTAGCGCGTGGTCTTGCACACGGGACATGTCTCGTCTTGGTCTGGCGGTGCCGGCGCTGATGGTCCTGTTGCTGAGGAGGTGTGCCGTAGTGAGACTGTGCCGGTGTTGTTTCGTGACATTTTGCG
The DNA here is from genome assembly GCA_001008035.1 of Atkinsonella texensis. NCBI lineage: Eukaryota > Fungi > Ascomycota > Sordariomycetes > Hypocreales > Clavicipitaceae > Atkinsonella > Atkinsonella texensis. Next base: position 150,557 of record KQ061732.1, on the reverse strand, counting down.
ACGGCAGGTTCTTGGGGTTTATCAATGCGTGGAAGCAGGGGAGCTTTGGAAGTTGCACAACTGAGGCGGTTAGTGCGCAGGTACGGGCGACTATAGCTTCCCCTGTGCCAGAACCCAAATTCCCCGCCTTTTTTCTGTGACTCCCTAAGGGCCACGAGCGAAAGCAACCGCTAAATGTGGTTGGGCCCTTTGCCCACCTCCGCTATAGTACAGCCAAGTCATGCGAGATTTGGACCGGGCGGCTAAACAGCCACCCTACTTTCTTCCATCTTCATTTTAAGAAACATGCTTCTTAAACTCATCCAGGGCCCCAAGAATGACCACTTTTTCTGCACTAATATGTTTACTATTCCGCCGGTCGCGAGTTCCGCGGCATCCCAGTTCTTTCATCCACTACATAACATTGCTATACCCGCTCCACGCCTGGGTTCACGAATCGGATAGGGCACGATTTAAGTCTTGAGGCTGCTTGAGCAGCTTTAAGTCATGTCACTTTATACTTGGGGCCATTCAAGGAGGAAAGAACGAACATGAAAGACCACCGAGAGAAGTATAAGATGCAAATTCGATTCTCGGAACAATCATGTAGACAGCGCTCCATGCTGGATATTTTTTCGTGAAGGTGTTGCCTCTTAGCGCTGGGGACAATCACCTCAGATTCCGAGACTCAGCAGCGGGGGTAGGTGGCAACTTTTCTAGATCTTCCACCATGATTGTCTTGACGGACAGCATCCAGATCCACGCCCTCGGATCCAAGCTAACAAGTTCGCGCGCGGCTGACGCTAAACGGCACCATGCTTGAGGGTGCTCTGGCACTTTCAGAGGCACCCGCTTTTTGCCGCCAATCGCTTGCTTCTTCGTAGTGAGCCAGTTGGCTTATGATTTTTTTTCTAGAGACTTGTTATCCACTGCCGCCTGGCTCCTACAATTCTTGAATGTTGTTCTCATACGTCTTTGCTTCCCTGGAGCTTCATCGCCTTGCAACTTCGTCCAATGAAGCTGCCACCACGAAGCCGTCTTGAGACGTCTGGCTTTACAGACAAGTTAGCCAATACCACATCATGGAGAATGGCGCCTGCGTGCGGGTGGGCTCGAGAAGCATGGATGGACTTGATTAAGAACCCCAATTCCGACGACTTGGTTAGCAGCAACTCAAGCGCCATTCACAACCTTCACAACCACGTTTAAGAATTTCAATTACGAGATTCTTATGCCTCCATAATCCCAGTAGCAATATTTCCGAGGTTCGGCCTGCGGAAGATGTGGATAGCATCTCGACTCGTCCCCATTGTGAAAGCGAATTAGTGGCGCGCCTTGCAGAACATCCGAGTCAAAGCTACCATGTACACCAGATCTTGAGCTCTCAACAACCTGAAGAATGCATGGAGCTTCCTCTTTGCAACTCTCTACGGAACTTATCAATCGATGACTCAGCCCCTGCTGCACGAGTTGTTCTTTCTCCTTCGCCGATACTGGCAGAGTCTTGATTTGAAGAATTAGACTTGATCCCGCTGCATAACAAGGGCATTTTTGGCGATATATACGCCATTTCACAATCGCCTATAGACGCATGGTTTGATTTCACCTCGGAGCCTCTGTCATTCCGCCTGTACTATGATACAGCCAGTGACAATTTAGTATTCGTGAACCAGGGAAATTCTCGATTACGATTGGATTGTCTCCATGATGAACACACTAACAAAAGTACTGACTGCCTCGTGCGTTCTCGCCAATCAGCTGAGATCAGTCCAGGACTATGGAGGATCTCCTTCAATGAGACCAAAGATAGTGTTTACGTGGGCCTTTGTGATTTCCTCGCCCTAAGACGACGATATCGCATTGAAATAGCAACTTCTGCCCAAGAAGCAGGTTCTAAAAGGAAATTATCAGTACCTCACGCTGAGCGGAAGAAGCGCCACTTGGACGGTGATCAAGGCTTAGTGGTGATCAACACAACGCCAATAGTCAGTTTCTACGTTTTCCATTATGAATGCTATGTGCTGATAAAAGTCGAAGAAAGGATCAAAGAACGCTCGGCATACTGTCACTAGTGATGGAAACCCCTTCCATGATATCGAACCAGGACGGATTTTGACGGTCATGCCAAGCAATAACTCTGCCAGCAAACCAGATAGCACTTTCAACGACAATGGCACAACCAAAGTATCCGAACAGTATTCAATTTCGAACATGCGAGACATTGTTATTACAGACGCTGCTTCGATATTTTATGGGAGGCATTCAGAGCACGGATTGATAGCAGTGAAGTCTTTGCGACGGAGACCAGCTGCTCTGGGGCAAGCCGTGACCACCTTTGCGCGGTACTGGGAGAATGAAAAGCAACTGTTACAAGACGTTGACCATGTAAGTTTATGTAATTTACGTCATTGTTCATTTTCCATACTAACGACCCTGAAGCCAGCAATCATCAAATTTATTGGAGCTGATGCGCGATTCCATCCTATATACATGGAGCATTTGCCCTTCCCTGACTTGACACAGATGATGAGTCGAACGGGACATATGTTCACCGGCACAATGGACGATGCAGTTCGCATACTTTGCAATATGGCATCGGCACTCGATTACCTTGCTGTGAAGAAAATTTTGCATAATGACATCAAGCCAGGGAACGTATTGTACAATCCAGAGCGTGGTTCGTATGTGACGGACAAGCCATGTACCGGTGGAACTCCATGGTATGTGCCTAAAAAATTCTTCACCACCGGAAAGCGAGGATTCGAAAGTGATATCTTTGCCCTGGGCGTCACTCTTCTCTACTTGCTGAAAAAAAAAAAAAAAAAAAAAAAAAAAAAAAAAAAAAAAC
>KQ061732.1:133161-147332 GCA_001008035.1 Atkinsonella texensis | reverse complement strand
AAAGGGAAATTTTTTCCCCGGGGGTCCCCCTTCTCTTCTTTCTGAAAAAAAAAAAAAAAAAAAAAAAAAAAAAAAAAAAAAAAACACCTCTTCCAGAGCTCTGTTGCACCGGCTGGATGATTGCAAGGGTTGTGACAGATCATGTTGAGATGAATCGAATGGAGATGTGGAATCAAAGGGTCACCAAGATGCGTTCACAGCTGGCAGAGGATGGCATTGAGCTTTTGGTAAAAGAAATGCTAGGCGAAGATGCCAGCGGCCGAATCACAGCTGCATCGCTTGTACGAAAAATACAAACCCTTGAAAATTCTGATCAGGGTTGGGGTCGGCATGTAAATAAGCCATGACAGTCAAGTAGATTATTTCAGGAATTTGATGATTCGCCAGGCCGCCCCAATAAATTGGGGGCGAGTTCTATGCCCTGTTAAGGACTCACAGGAGGTGGGCTAGCTACTTTGTACTGTTTCTTTGTAAGTCTTCTGCAAAGCAAATCTACAGCTTTTTGGGCCAAAGAAATCTCTTTTTTTTTTTTTGTGCTGCTAAGCCTAACACAGGCATCTAAGCAGCCCCTACTAGTGCAGTACATTGCTAGCTAGTGTGTTTACGCGAATTTCTAGTCGGGATAGAAAGTTATGCTATAAGCTGCGTACTGATTAGGCTTAGCGCCTGTTTTATGCTAAGAATTGGCCCTAACATATTGGGGGCGAATTGGCAAGATTAGGGCCTAAATCAGTGTGGTGCTGGCCAATGACGGTGTCCTATTCCAATGAGGTAGTTTATCAGTTCTAAATAAGGATATGTCTAGGCAGTACGTATGTAAAACTTGCCAAGCTTTGTCCAGCCAGGGCAGGCAGGCAGGCGCACGCCCACTGTAGCCCACTGTAGGTGCCGGCGTAAAGTGTTTTTGTCCGGGTTGCGGCTGCCAGCCAGCCTCACATTTTTGCGCCGTAGCAGATTATGTGCCCCTCCATGAGACTTCTAGCTGCTTCTTCGTCCAGGCGGGCTGTCTGTCATGCTTTGCTTTCACATCCCATTCTCCAACACCCCGTCTCATTTATTCACACAACGAAACAAGGTTCCAGATAGAACACCATGGCCGACGTCAAAGGTATTCAACCCTCTATCCACATGCACACTCCTTCTCATGTTCTATTCGTAGATTCTCAACCGCAACAGCTGACAACTTCTCTGCCAGACCCCACGCCCGCCGAAGAGGCAGCCGCTCGTGCCCAAGAGACGGCCGAGCAGGCTGCTCTCCCGTACAAATGGCAGCAGACTATTGCAGACCTCAACGTCACATTCACAGTCCCCGAAAATATCAAGTCGAAAGATCTCGTCATCAACATTAGAAAGCAGAGCCTGTCTGCCGGTATCAAAGGCCAAGACCCGGTCATCAAGGTACATCAAAATCCGAATACCATCCTCCCCCCTTGGCCAGTAATCTATGGTTCCGTGCGTTCCATTGTGGAAAGGTGACGGAAGAAATGATCATATATCCCATCAATCCCCTGAGCTTTGACGAAACTGACTTGGCCGTGACTGAGAACAGGGCGATCTCCCTCACGCGATATACGTCGACGAATCCACATGGACCTTGTCGACCAATACCGACGGCACCAAAACTGTCGAGATTCACCTTGACAAAGTCAATAAGATGGAGTGGTGGGCGCATGTCATCACCTCGGCTCCCAAGATTGACGTCACCAAGATCCAGCCCGAGTCCTCAAAGCTCTCCGAGTTGGATGGAGAGACGAGAAGCATGGTTGAAAAAATGATGTACGATCAGAGGCAAAAGGAGAAGGGGCTGCCTTCGTCCGACGAGCAGAAGAAGATGGACATTTTGAAGAAGTTCCAGGAACAGCATCCCGAAATGGACTTTAGCAAGGCCAAGATGCAATGAGCAGACATGTGAAAATGGCGGAAGGGTCCTGGTGGAGAGCCAACCACAACAGCAGCTACTATATATCCTCAAAATGATAATGCAGAAGTTTGCACATGTCATCTTGGCTCGAGAGCTCTTGCTGCTCGCTCCAAAAATGCGTTAAAGTCTCGCACTTGCTGGAGGAGTCCGCCTGTAGAGCTTATCGAGCTCACTTGGTCTGAAATCTGAGCCAAAACAAGAGCGAGGTTTCCCAAGTTGGCCTCTCTTTCAGCCTCTTGCGGCAACTCTGGCGCCTCTCGGCCTTGCTCAACCGCAAGGTCGATGTCATGCATAAGAGCCGATGCGTCAAGACGGAACTACCGCCAAACTGTTAGCTAGTTCTTTATACACTTGCCGTCACCAGTGTGCTTGAAACTTACCATAGATTCTTTGCTATCCGCTTCATGTTTTATTCGAATAGCATCCATCCGCAACGCCACCTGCTCTCTCTCACCCTTCAAGCGGATAATCTCATCGCGAAGCGCAAGCTTCTCCTTCTGGACATGTCGTAGCCGCCGCCGCAATGAATGCCAATGATTCAAGTGTATTGCCTATAATTTGCACCCATGAGCCTTCTTCATTCCTGAACTAAATAGAGATCCGAGAATTCTTTTTTTAAAGAAAGACGGAAAAAGGAAAGGTTTACCCACATGCTGGAGTAATCGAGAGCTGAGCTCCTCTCGATACGCCTCAATGGCTCTGGCTTTGATCCTACACTCTTTTTTCTTGTCCATGTCATCTGTACCTGCCGCCAGCTGCTGGAGCTGATCGAGTACAGAGGCGATGACTTCCTCGCATACCTGCGCGAAGACATCCACGACTGTCTCCCCGCCCCTATTCGCATATGGGATCTCCTGCTGCTCGTCTACGTCGGGATCGCGCTGGAAATTGTTGACGAATCGCTGGACAGTGATTTCCACGGCTGCGTCATCGTTCTGCTCGCTGCTGGAGCTGTAGCGCTTCTTGTCCCGCTTGGCGTGTTGGGCTGTCGGCTTTGGTCGTTTGACGGGCTGTCTTTGGGCCGCGGGACTTCTGCGTCTCTTTCTGTAGGATGATATTTGCGAGGTGGTGTCCTGTTCTGTGTCGTCGTCGGTGCCTAGTTCCGGGGTTGTGATGCTCGGTCTGGGGCGTCTGTGGCCAATGGCCTGGGCGGCTGCATTGGCGGGAACTTCAACTGCCTCCTCGTCTGACAGCTCTGCTTCTTCTGATTCTTCTTCTGGGGGGGACGGTTGTCTTTGTGGTGGAATGGCCCTGTTCTTGGGCACTGCGGCCTGGGGTGCTTGCTCTCGGACGGGAAGAGCAGCAGGAGGAGGTTGTGGTGGCCGTGCCGGTCGTTTTGATGCATCGCTGGGACGTGGTCGTCGTGTGGAGGGTGACGACGACTGTACTTCGGGTGTTGAGCTCGAGGATACCGGAACTCTGGGCGGTAGGGGCTGGTCTATCGTGACGCCGGGAATACGCCGTTGATGTCCGCTTCCTGGTTTTTTTGCCGGACTCTCGGTGACTTCCTCGGTTATAGTCGTAGTTATGCGTTGTTGTACAGATTGCGGCGCGCTGGATGGGGGACGCAGAGTGTCCAACTCGTCCGGTTCGTCCAGTGCTGGCTCTGCGCTCGATCTTGGGATACTAGAAGTGCGCCGTCGCGAGAGCCGGTCTCCCTGCCGCGAAGGCTCTGATGACCGGGAACTAGCAACGCTGACATTGGGACTAGGACCCCGTGACGAAATTGCACCAGGTCCGGGTGGCGATTCGTTTGCGCTCTTGGATTGTCGTCCAGGTTGCGCAGTGATGGCCGGAGAACTGGAGCTTTGTGCCGCGGGAACGCCAGCCAGATCGAAGCTGAAGGAGATGTCGTCACCCACGTTTACGCGCCTGGCATCTGATTAGACTGCGACGGCCTTGACATTCAGAAAAATGAGGCGTTTCACATACTGTGCACCTCGGAGTCGCTGGTTGAGACGATCCTCGCGACCTTCCCTCCCTGTAAAATGTGGTCAACATGGAGAGCTAAATGGGGTTGCTTTTTCATACGGCCGGGAATTTACCTGTGGCCATTGCATAGGAACTTCTGTTGGCAATTTGTATATATTATTCATTATCTTCAACGACTTGCACCTTTACTTGCAGTTAGAGAGGCTGCGATTTGCGAAATGTGGCGGTCGTCTGATGCTAGTTTGATTGAACGACGCGGTAGGCCGTGGTGGGACGCGTCAAGCGTGATGGCTCTTTCAGCGACGACGTCAATGCAATGCAGGACCCACGCAAGCTACGGAAATTTTCATCGATTTGTCACCAAACCAAATCAATTACGTAGGCGTGCTGCCTTACACGTATGTCAAATTTATGACTTGCGAATCCGAGTATTTATCGTCCTGATCGTCTCAGCACCCATATGCAAGACCCACTCTCCGGTTGTGTTTGTATTCTTCAATGCGCCATCTCCATACATTTTTGCAAAGCATCTCCTTGTGCCGGAATCCAGTTTTGGCTGGAGCTCTGTTGAAGGCGGTGTCTCGTAAAGGATGCAGTTGTGTATCCTGAAGACTCCGTCCACCAGACCAACTCGACAGTGAGCAAAATGCCTCAGAGTTGTCTTGGGTTCAACCCCCCATAGTGTCGGGATTGACTGTTGCGATATTCAGGGCTGCCTCTTTCTCCAAGGCTTCGAACATACTTTGACTCTGCGCAGTTGTTAAGCGATGGATGCAGATAATGTCAGAGGGCATCAGACTAAAAGTACCCGGTGACTCTGGAGCCAGCGATATCTCTTCATGGCGCGAAATTCTCCGCTGAGGAGGGATGTCTCGGGAGCTGTGTTGTGCTGCGCTTGCACGATATGCGGCAGTGGATGCTGGTCAATTGAGCACTTGCTTCCTTTTTGTCCTGATTGCGGCCGCCGATCGAAGCCGCGCAAGTTGGACTTGCAACCCAGCCGTGCTGCCTCGTTGCTTTGTTCAACACAGCTGTCTCAGTTGGCGGCAGGTTGAAGAGCTGGCTGGTGCCTGCTGGAGGAGTGGAGGCACAGAGGCACAGAGGCACAGAGGCAGAGAGGTATTCATTATTACCCGTTCAAGCCGTTCCTGCAGCGGGCTTACGACAGCTGATTGGACAAAGCTTAGGTAGCTGGGTGCTGCTCTTCTCCACACCGACTATGCTGTCCACTCTCTTCTTAGCCACATCGAAACACTCCGTGACACTTTGCGGCCTGGCAGGTTATCGCCAATCTGTCCAGACCCTAACGACCTCATCTTTATCATCAGCCCAAACGTACGCTCCCTGCCTCCATTTCGTTTGAATTTCATTTACTGTTGGATTTCTCCTCGACCTTCTGTCGAACCGCTCACGAATTGCCGAGCCCCGGTCGCTCGAAACCGCCTGCCATGGTTTCGTGGAACGTAAGTAGACCAACCACCTTTGCTTCGATAAAGCCTCAGCATTGCGAGTCCCCTGTTCATATTGCTGTCCAAATAGACGACGTCAAAGCATGGAGAAAGACGACCCAATGGGGGACTTGATGCACTGGCCGCAGGATAATAACATGGTCCTAGATCTTTCGCATCCTGGGAGACCTGGCCCACGTCTCATCCAAGGGTATCCTCATCTTCTCCATTCACAGAAATCGTAGCGCCGAGGGCGTCTCTCTCATCACACAAGCGCTGTACGCCCTTGTATTCTGTACACGGTACCTCGATATATTCGGCGAACAGATATTATGGAATCTGATATTCAAGATCGTATACATCTTCTCCTCATTCTACACCATTGCCGTCATGCAGTGGGTGTTTCCTCGCTCGCGAGAACGTGAGCTATCTTGGAAGATGGGCGCAGGCGTGTTGGCTGCCGCGGTCGTCCTGTCTCCTTTCATGATGATGATCTTTGAAAGCAGATGGGGTTTTCGAACGGTTAGTCAGGACACAATGCAATGTCATTTTCGTAAATCCGATTTATCAGGACCAGTCTGGTGCTGACTGTGACACGCTACGCAATAGTGGATGTGGGTGTTTTCCGAGATTCTTGAAGCAGGTTGCATCCTGCCGCAGCTTCTTCTCCTCCGACAGACCACCGTCCCGACCGTGATCGATTCCTTTTACCTTGTGGCGCTGGGATCCTACAGAGCGCTCTATATTCTCAACTGGTTCGTCCGAGAACTTGACTCCACCGGCAGGAAGCCCGATGCCATTGCCGTCATCTTTGGGTGCATACAGACTGCGCTCTATGTCGATTTCGCCTGGGTTTACTACACCCGACAACGCGTCAAGCTCCGAGGCGGCGGTATCGTTGACGCTGACGACATGCGCCGTGGGTGGCTTCTGCGCCGCATATTTGGCAAGAAGTTTGAATCAAATGACGATGAGGAAAGCACTCCAGCTCTCGGTGCTAATGGCAATGACGCTCGACGGCCCGCACGACCTGGCTGGGGTGCACGCGGTATCTCCGTCAGTGCTGACGAGGATGTCTTTGACTATGGGCAGCATCGCGATGACGAGGGCCTGGAAGAGCTTGTTGACCCGGACGCCAAGATGCAAGACCCGAACGAGCTGGCCAAGGCGCTTGATGACGATGATGAAGATGGCATTCCAACTGCGTCTTCTTCGTCACAGCCCTTCAGCGAAGGAGGCATTCCGAAGGGTATGCGACAGGGTGATGAGTGGGCCGATTAAGCGTGTCAAAATCCACCACGAGGGCGAGGCTGTTACTCGATGAGCAGGGGCATAGTCGCGGACTTCCATCGTAGCAATGCCATGTACCATCCTCGAACGTTGAAGAATTTTCCATGTCTGCATGTCTGCATGCCTGAGCCTTTCCAATGAAGACATCAGTGTCTGTATGAATAACCAAACCCGGAGGAGCAACTCGGAAGGCCGAGACTTCTGGCTTCTTTTTATTCTTCGCTCTCTAGTTGGCTTTGTTACTGGTCCTTTCTTTTTTTTTTTTTTTTTTTTTCCCTTCCTCATCGGATTGAACTAAGCAATGTAAAGGCAGAAATGCGGCTGTCGGTGGGCATTCAGGTATAGGCTTGTAGCACGCGAGTAAATAATCCTTGATCCCTCCCACGTGTAAGCTGGCTGTCTCTTTAACAACGCGGGAACACATACACAGTGTGAGGACTTAATTTCAAACAGCCGGCTCATGTTTGTTCCAAAAGAAGGTTCTCCGCACAGCAGGGACGTATGGAGCCATGTTTCTCATTCCCGGATCTCCCCGCGCTTGCATGCCAGTGGAGCAGAAGCCGAGTTTGGCGCATCATGTGAAAATGAGCAGTCACGATGGAAGGCCGACACGTTTTGCTTTAGAGACCCGAGGTCTTTCAATACGTTTCCCGTCAGGCATGGTATATACATTTCTCCGGGAAATCACCTTGCCATCGCCGCCGCCCTCCCTCCACCCTATCCCGAGAGTACGGCGCCATTCTTTCTCACACCCTCTCTCACACACCCAACAAGACTGCAGCCCTTGCAAGTCGAAAAGTGTTTCAATGTAGTATAGACAGCGTGGAAAGGAAAAAGGTATTTGGGATCGATCAAGTTTCACCGTCCCATTCATTACACCATGGCTAATTCCAAACGCCAAATATCAAATAGAAGCGGTGACAGTAAATCATGCCGCTGGTCCCAATAACAGACGTGAATGCGACAAGTGCAAGGGGGAAAATTGAAAGCAATAGCCGAATTTTGTAGCAGAAAAGATACTTTTTTTTTCCTTTACAAGACGAAGCGTCGCTCGAATTCTTGATATAGCTTGGGGCTGATTTCGTCGCTGCTCATGCCCTCGACTTCAATCAGGACACCCTTCATGGCGTAGTGTTCTAGGAGCGGTTGGCTGGCTTCTTGGAACTTTTGAAACCGCGCACGGTAGACGTCCTCGGTGTCGTCGGGTCGTTTGGTGAGCGGCTCACCCGTGACGTCGTCGTGCCCGGGGACTTTGGGCGCATTGAAGGTGGTGTTGTAGACGCGGCCGGAGGGCTCGTGGACCCAGCGGCCTGCGATGCGTTCTAGCATCACGGAGAAGGGGGTTTTCAGAGACACGGCGAGGTTGATGGGGACGATGCCATCTAAGGTATTGGCCTGGGATGCGTTACGGGGGTAGCCGTCGAGGATGAAGGAAGCGGCGGGATCCTCAGATGCCTGGGCGGAGGACAGAGCGCGGCCAGCGGTAAAGGCATCGAAGGACAGGTCGTTGGAGTCGCTGTACATGGCTGTGGTGGCAGTTGCTTCGGACGAGAGCGTCATGAGGTCGGGTGGTCCGTGGCCCTGTAGCCAGCCGCGATGCCGAAGTTCGCTTGATATGAGGCGTAGCATGAGGTCGTCGGCGACGAGGCCGCCCGCCTTCATGGTGCTCTCGGCTTTGATACCTGGGAAGAGGGGGCGAGTTTAGAAGGTAAGACATTCTCGGGCTACGGTAGGGCATGCTGAGAGAACAGAGGGTTTGGGAATGAAGGCCCGAGGGGAGCTGCTTGCATTCTTACCGAGAGGCGTCCTGTTCTTGACATTGCTGCGAAGCAAATCGCCTGTGCTGATGGAGGCTAATTGGGGGAATCGCTGGAGTAAGCGTTCGCTTTGCGTGCCCTTGCCAACGCCGGGGGCGCCTACAAGAATGACTCTGGCGGCTCTCCTCAATTGCATTCTATGTTCTATATAATATTGTATACTTTCGACGCGATGCCTGCGATGGCTTGGTGACGAAAAAGGATCTTGTCTGGCGCAGTGGGAGATTGGGGTCGCTCAGGGCGATGATCTCGAGTCGAGTGTGCGTGGCGCCGTTTTCAGCAAGAGGGCCGTTTGCAAGCTCGTGTTCGTTCGTAAGCAAAGAGGAAAATGGCGGACTGACGATGATTTCGTAGCAACTTCCACACCAGGCTGTGAAAAGGACACGCGCGAGAAGACGAATCAGGAGTGGTCGCAGAGATGGGTTGGGGAAGGGCGAAAGACACTGGAGGAGGGGGGGGGGGCACTGACTGGGATATAAGGAGGGGGGAGGTTGTGTTGTGTTGTGCTGGTATTGCGAATGGTTGATGATTAACGGTGGCGTGGTGGTGTCGTGGTGGCACGCACAGTACGGCAGGGCGCCGGGCGGGGGCGCGGAGCTTATTGGGGATGCTAATGGGCGCATTCGGGCGAAATTGTTGAGGCGGAAACGCTGGGCTCCTTCTTGGCAATAGATGCATGCATGTGGCATGTGGCATGTTGGCATGTGGTGGGCGAGTGTGGGGAAATGGGAAAAAGCCAGTTTCACATCCAAGGAGAAAAACTTTAAAAAATTATTTAAAAAAAAATCAAACCAGCTGCCGGTCAATCGGATCCTCGAGAGACTTTGCGGAGACAAGTCCACAGCGACTAGTTTGCAGGACCCCGGTTTCACCCGCCGTTCAAGGGCAATGGAATGGTTGTGTTTTTCCCATGAGACTCTCCATGATCTATTGCATGAGTACCTGGTGTACTACCCTGTGCAGACATGACGGAAACGCCGTGTCAACTTGACCTGTTCTTGTAAAAAGGGCGCGCGCTTCCAAATACAGTCCACTAATACGTCATGACGACTGATTCGAGCCTCATAGATAGATCAAGGGCAAGTGATGCCAAGCATACAAGTACCAGGTAGTCACGGCCGGCTTTGCGCTTGCCCCAATCCAGAGAATTCGTCACCCCACCCACCATTTTTGGTTGGCTGGCTGGCATGCGGGCGAAAAATTACACGACCCCTCGCTGCACCCAATCTCAGTGGACCGTAGGGTCATGATTTTTTTCACCCTGGCCGGCTTCGGCAAGGACTCACCCAACATGTCATGCAGTACCTGCATCTCGGCTTTCACCACATCAGTTCTGTCTGTTCCCGAACCCTGCATCCTCGTCTGTTGTGTGTGTGCGACCATTACAGCCCGAACCATGCGCTCGAGTTTATCATGTGATGCCTGCAGGCAAGTTGCGTTCCCTCTTTTCTATTCAATCAAAACCCAAACAAAGCAAACGTCACGGAACACCATGGATTAATTTGGTAGCCGAAACAAGGAAATCTAAACTAAAATGCCTTCATCCTGGCACCGCTCCATGCCAACGATGTCGCAAGTCAAGCATCGCAGACTGCGTCTTAACTCGGCCCCATTCTAAAACACCGCGACGTCGTCCTCGCCGTACAGACACTATCGATACACTTCCGTCGTCACATCAAGATGTTTGCATATTGACTACCGCAACGGTGACACCAGCATCAGGTCGTGGGCCCCAGCCTTTGAGTGCATCTCCAACTCGCCATCGTGTCACGGCCAAACAGCAGCAACGCCCTCCTACAAATTACTCAATGCAGTCTGTTGATACCCACATCGCAGATCTTACCAACAGTGTGATACTGAAAGCTGTCAATGTATTCATCAACGCGTTTCCCGAGCTGGCTATCCTCCACCTCCCTACGTTCATCGAAGATTTCCGGATTGAGCGCTCACCCGAGCACAGGACTTTGCTTGGAGCCGTGTTAGCAGTTACAAAAGCTCAGTTGTTGGTTCAGAGTGCGTCCTGGGCAGAACATCTCCTGTCGAGGGATCACTATGCCCTCTATGCCAAAGACATGCTTGGCGACTTCATTTTGCAGCCGCCAAAACTCCAGGTTGTCCAGGCATTGCTCATCATCACTCTGCATGAATGGGGCACAAGAGATTTTCACAAAGCATGGATGTACTGCGGTGCGTTCCAAATTCGGTGTCGAGGCTTACACTTTACTGGACTGACAAAAAGGTTTTCAGGCATCGCGGTACGCATCATGCAAGCGCTTCATAGCTCCAGAGTGGCCCCCTACCCGCTTGACATAACGTCAACCCGACAGCACGATGCTGTTTCCCTTGCCATCGAGACGAGGACGTACTGGGCATGCTTCATCATGGATTGTATGGTCAACTCTGGTACGTACAACCCTCCAATGCTTCCTATGTCGGAAATGGAAAAGATGAAGATCGCCAGGCCTCTCAGCGCCGTTGAATTTGCCTTCGGCCCCGATGCGCCGCCCCGAGCTGTCGGTGGTGATCACTCGCTTGTCGGGCAATCGGCGGGCATGCTAGATGTGACCCAAAGCTTTGAGATACTGGTTGGTGGCTTCGACATCTGGGCACAAGTCATGATTTTTATTTTCAATGATGGACGGCGTGCTCCTGGCATGTGTGCGCCGCAAAACTGCCCTTGGGTGCCGGGTTCTCCCTGGTCTCAATCCCGAAGCCAGCTGGAAGCATGGAGAGCCGGTCAGCATAGGAAACTGCACTACCCAAGTAACTCCGTTGCTGTCCATATGACGCTTGGTTTTGGGGAAACATTCGTCTACCTTAATCTGCTCTACTACGTGAGGTGAGTTCTAGTTTCGACTGCGGCATTAAGCTGTCTATCCTTCCACTCACTTCGGTCCAGTACACTCATGCTTCACCGCGAGTACTTTCCATTTCTTCCAACTCTCGAATCCGAACCTTGTGGTCCCGTAGATCATCCAGTGCTGGAAGCACCCGCTCCAGAGGGATGGTGGCATGAGAGCGCACGACAATTATTCGGAGGAGCTGAGCGAATAGCAGCAATTCTTCACGAAGCAACCGAGTGTGGTGTGCATCTGATGACTCCTTTTGCTGGTTTCTGCGCGTTTTCGGCTGGTTATCTTAATTTATACGTATCCAAGTATCCCCGCATGAATCTCAACCGGAGTCCACAAGCTAAAGAATGCTTAAAAATGTGTTTGGATTATTTGGAGAAGTTTCGTCATGTCTGGAAAATTGCTGACGGCTGGGTAAGAAGAACTCGGTGATTGTGGTGCATTGTGTGAATGTCTCGTTATTGCTTACATGAAGAGCAGATCAAAACCATCCGACACGCGTCAGTCCTGTATGAGCGAGCCACAGAAGACCGGATGCGGTTTCAGGGTAGAAGTAGAGCTGACTTTGATACATTACATCAGTCGGTTCATGAATTCCGCGTTGTGGATCGATCCGACGAACACAGCCGGGAGATCCAAGGGGCAGAAAGGCGACCGGTGACAAGAACATCACCGACCACTGCTGGGATAGCTTCGGAGCACGAGCTTGATACTAATACCCTGTTGAATCAGCTGTTCGCTGAGGTCAGCAACAATCTAGACGAACAAGGCGCTTGGTCACAGTGGTGGCCTGCCATTGAACAAGTAGATCTACAAGCAAATAGTCCTTCGATATCGACGGTACCTTGAGAATGTGTGTAAATTTTCATGCTTGCATCTATCCACTCTTAAAGAAAAAACGCCTTGAAAATGCTATTCATAGTGCTATGCCTTTGGTTTTCCCTCCACTGACATGTGCACACTCAATGTAGAACCTGCTCATATTCCTGAAAAGAGTCATTACGCCCGCGCTAGCAGCTTCCTGTTATTCATGAAACGCACAGCCAGCATGAACGACATGCCGGCAAAGGATGCAGCTCCACTGTAGTATGCAGCAGGGCGATACATCGATACATCAGACCCGGGTCCCGAAAGAGAATAAAGTCGGGCTGCGATCGGAGTGCCCTGGTCCGTATTAGAACGGGGCTGACAAGACGAGCTTGCAAAGAATCACTCACTAAGAAGTATCCAAACACCCATGACTGCCACTGGATCGGTAGTATGCCCATGGTGTTGGGCGCACCGAAGGAACTTCCGACGGCCAGAGGGAACAGGCTGAAGAAGGAGCCACAGCCAATCCCGTTGACAATGGCAAAGAAGACAAGAAGTCCCAAGTTGTCGACAAAGGGCCAGATACACAAGCCGCTCACGCCGCAGAGGAAGAGGGAAATGACGATGCTGTTCATGGGACCCAGGAATGAGTCAGCGGAAAAGCCAGCAAATACACGGCCGAATGTTGAGGCAATGTTCCATATGGTCAAGGCGATGATGGCGGTGGATGCAGAGCTGCGAACGGATCGAGCGAAGATGGGAATGAAATATGGCGGGACGAAAAGCGGGAAACAGGCAATCGCTCCGCCGAGGAGGAGGACGATGAACTTGGGTTCCCGCCAACGGTACCTGAGATGATGTCAGCGAGTGAATGGACCAACGGCAACGAGACTGAAGTGTGCCCGTACCATTGAAGTTGTGGAAGAGAAGACCTCGAGACCAACGGCGTGTCAACGCAGTACGCAGCAGGGAGACAAACTGCCCACAACATGAAGCCCAGGAGCCTGAACGTCCATTCGACGCCAACTTTGCCGACCAACTCATGCGCAGCCACGCCCAGGACGGCGGCGCCCAAGCTCCCTCCGCCAAAAACAATTCCGGTCGCGAGACCACGATACTTTCGGAACCACTGCAACGGCGCCGTCGAACAGGGCTTGTGGCCAGAACCGTCAGCTAGTTGAAGTGAAAACACCAGTCCTGACTCTCACACTGCTTGAGCAAAACATACCAAGATGGTCAAACCCCCTCCCACACCAAACAGGATGCCGTGCGTGATGAACAACGCCCACAAGTGTCCCACGACAAAGCTTGACAGAAACTCGCCCAGGCCCAAGAAGGCGGCTCCCACAAGGGCAACCCTCCTGTAGCCATGCTTCCTAACCATCTTGCCCACGAGTATGCACAGCGAGACCATGAACGACGTGGCCAGCGATCCCACAAAGGTCAGCGTCGTCAGTGAGTAGCCTCGCGCATCAGCCATTTGCGCCTGCAAGATGCCCCACGAGTAAATGACGCCCATGTACATGAACAACGAGCACGAGGCCGCCGCGACGACCAGCCATCCTCGCCACGTATCAACATGTGCTTCGTCCTTGGCCTGCACAACCTCAGTCTCGGGTCCCGACTCGTCACCCGTATCCGAAGTAGAGGACCCTCCTGGTAGCGGCTCTGACTTTTCCATCATTGCCACGATGGAAATACCTAATACTCAGATTGTTTCAGAATTAAGTATCCTAATAAAGAACAATGGAAAGGAGGGAGAGCAGTCACAGGTGATTCATGGACAATATAGAAAATGCAAAATGAGCCATGACAGAACATTTCTCGTGTGTTGTATGCTACTCAGGTCATCGGCTTTGCTTCGACCTCAGACCCGAAGGGACGATAGCGCCATGACTCCATCTTGATATCCACTTCCGCGGGTACATGTTGCTCACAAGTGGGGGCAAGCGGAGAGCGTGGGCGTCGGGATTGAAGCGAAAATGAAGAGCCTGAAAGCCGATACCGAGCGGGGCCGTTTTTTGCCCTAAGGACTTTATGCTAGTGTGATAGCAGAAGGGACCCCCCCCCCCCCCTTTTTTTTTTTTTTTTTTTTTTTTTT
>KQ061732.1:112754-132513 GCA_001008035.1 Atkinsonella texensis | reverse complement strand
GCCCCCCCCCCCCTTTTTTTTTTTTTTTTTTTTTTTTTAGAGCGATACATTAATAGTAAGCGTTGCACGCCTTTCCATCGTCCTTCGGGTTTCGGGTCTGAATGGCCTAGTGGTTGGATGAGGACGAGTATAAATGCGGGTGGATGTCGTTTTGAAAAGACTGGGCATAAGTCTGATGTGATGCTTCACGAAGCGAATTGCAGTTTTTTGATTACCGTCGAGTTTTCCATCTGGGTTGGAAATTGAAGAGATAGCCCCGGGTGCTCCAGACATAACCAACCCAACATGGCGCTCCATCCTGAAGATGTCAGTGCCATCAATGACACGCCGCACGTCAAGGCACACAGGAACCACCTCCTTCACAGATCGCTGGCATCCCCTCCGTATATGGTCATCTCGGCCCGCGGCAGCAATCTGCATCTCGCGACGGGCAGAACAGTAATCGATGCCTGCGGCGGAGCGGCCGTGGCCATCATCGGGCACGGCAACACCGAGGTCCAGGAGGCGCTGGTGCGCCAGGCCGCCAAGGTGAGCTACGTGCACACGCAGTCCTACACGACGCCGGTGGCCGAGGAGCTCGCGGACTTTGTCCTCCAGGGCACGCCATTCGGCCTGGAGAAGGCGCTGTTCGTAGGAAGCGGCAGCGAGGCGGTCGAGGCGGCGCTCAAGCTGGCGCGGCAGTACCATTTCGAGAGGAACGAGCCGCAGAGGGTGCACCTCGTCTCGAGGAAGCAGAGCTACCATGGGAACACCATGGCCAGCATGTCCGTGTCGTACAACCTGGCGAGAAAAGTGCCGTACCAGGGATATGCCTACGAGCACGTCTCGCACGTCACGCCGCCGTATGGATATCGATACAAGCTGGATGGCGGGGAGACGGACGAGCAGTTCACGGAGAGGCTACTCGCGGAGCTGGAGGGGGAGTTTCTGCGCGTCGGGCCCGACAGGGTGATTGCGTTTCTGGCAGAGCCTGTCATTGGGGCCACGGCCGGATGCGTGGTTGCCCCAAGGGGCTACTTTGCCGGCGTGAGGAGGATCTGCGACAAGTACGGCATCCTGCTCATCCTGGACGAGATCATGTGCGGGACCGGGAGGACGGGCACCTTTTTCGCCTTTGAGCAGGAGGACGTCGTGCCGGACATTGTGACCGCGGCCAAGGGGCTGGGAGGAGGGTACGCCGCCATCGCGGGCATGTATGTCCACGGGAAGGTCGTGGACGCTTTGCGGCAGGGCAGCCGGGCGCTGAACCACGGCCACACGTACCAGGCGCATCCGGTTTCGTGCGCGGCCGCGCTGGCCGTGCAGAAGATTGTGCGTCGAGACGGGCTGGTGAAGAGGTGTCGCGAGATGGGCGCGTTGCTGGAGGGGATGCTGCGCGCGGAGCTGCGCGCGTGCAGGTCGGTGGGCGAGATCCGCGGCCGGGGACTGTTCTGGGCGGTCGAGTTTGTCAGGGACGCGGAGAGCAAGCAGACGTTCGATGCGGCCGTGGGGTTCGGCGCCAAGGTCACGCAGGCTTCGTTTGCGAGGGGGGTTGCCGTGTATCCTGGGGCCGGAACGGTGGATGGCCTGAGGGGGGATCACGTCTTGTTGGCGCCGCCGTACACGGTGACGGAGGCGGAGTTGCGGTTGGTCTGCGGGGTGTTGAGAGAGGCGATTCTGTCGCAGGAGGAACTGTACTTGTAGCTTGCTTGCTTGCGAATGGTGGTGACCTTGGTGATGGTGTTGTGCAACCTGGTGCTCGGAAAGCGGGACCTTGTTCCCGGGCGTGCAGCCAACGCAAGACATGGCCCCACAATTAGCCGCGGAGCTCAGATGCACGAATGAATGAATGGCTCACCCAAACCCAATCTCGCGCTGAAGCTCCGTGTCCGACCTCTTCACTCTCCCACTTCACCTCGTCGCAACGCTCCCCGTCGGCGGCACGACCACCGACCGAATCGACAGCCTTTGCTTGACGGGCCATCACCATAACAGCTAGCTCAAATGCCACCCAGAAAACGAGCCCGCGCCCAAGCCGTCGCTACCCCAACTCAGGCCCGCGACCGAGATGCCATGGACGTAGACACTCCCGCCGCCGCCAGCGAGGCCGGCGTGCCAGCACCGGCCAAGCGAGAGGGCCCAGACTACAACGGCATGTGGACAGATGACCAAGTAGCCTCTCTGTTCAAGGGCGTCATCCGCTGGAAACCCGCTGGTGCGTAGCATCTGCCTCCCTCGACATGACCCTACAACCGCGCGAAAGAAGGGACCAAAACAAGGCTGACCACTCCCCCGACCACGAGCGCAGGCATGCACAAGCATTTCAGAATGATCGCCATATCAGAGCACTTGCGCAACCACGGCTTCGACCCGGACATCTACCAGCACACGAGGATCCCCAACATCTGGGACAAGCTGCGAACCTACTACGACCTGGACCTCATCGACGAGCGCGAGTACTTCGACGACGACGAGTCCGACGACAAGTACGTCGACTTCTCGCTCCCACACACCGACTTCCTCGGGTCCATGAGGCAGAGGGCCGTGGCAGACTCCAGCGAGGCGCCCACCTCGCCTCCGCAGCTGGACTTCTCGCCCGAGCCGGCGCAGGAGAGGAAACGCAGGAGGTCGGGCGTGGCGGCCAGGGCGCGGAATGCGGATACGGAGGATACGGAGGACGGCACGGACGCGCCCTCGCCGGCGACTAGGCCGACGAGGGGATCTAGGGGGCGCACCAGGGCAGCGGCGCATCAGCAGGTCAGGGCGGAGAAGGCCGACAAGGGCGGCGACAAGCATGACAAGGCGGAGACGACGGAGGAGGAGGAGGATGCGGAGGAGGGAGGAGGATGCGGGGAGGAGGACGAGGGGGAGGATGGGGAGGAAGGGG
The DNA here is from genome assembly GCA_001008035.1 of Atkinsonella texensis. Lineage (NCBI taxonomy): Eukaryota > Fungi > Ascomycota > Sordariomycetes > Hypocreales > Clavicipitaceae > Atkinsonella > Atkinsonella texensis. The sequence continues at coordinate 129,647 of KQ061732.1, read as the reverse complement.
AGGAGAGCGCGGGGGACGAGGGCGGCACTCCTGCTTCGAGATCGACGCGGGCGATGGCGAGGAAGAGTGCTCCGCCGAAGCCCGCTGCTAGGCGGACCAGATCACGGCGATGAAGCACGGCCGCACATGGACCTGGACGTCGACCAGGATTTTGTAGCACAATGCATACTCATACACCCAATTAGAGAAGGCGGCTTCGCAAGAAGTACATAAAACAAATGGTCCTATGCTCGCTCGTTGTAATCACATGTCATCTTCACATTGATCCTCCTCTTGCCTGGTATCCAACGTTTCCCACTCCTCGTAATAATTCAACTTGGTCGCCCAGTGTCTCCCAAGGGGGTATATACTCTCCACCTCCAAGTTGGACCTCTGCACACGCCCCGGGTCCTGCACTTTGGGCATCTCCATGGGCGGCTTTCTCTGCAGCATGTCCCACATCTCCCCTTCGGCCCGATACGCAGCGTACTCATCGTGCATTTCCGCCTGTGCCTCCTGGTGCCTCTCCATCGCGATACGGTGTCGAAGCGCTGCCTTTGCGCTTCGCACATCTCGTATGTTCGCTGAGGAGTACCACAGCACCTCTTTCAGGTCCTGGTTGATGTCGAACTCTTCCTTTTCTTCCGCGCTCGGCTGTGTGCCGGCTTCGGACCTAATCCCTGTGTCGTGTGCTTGTTCGGGATCTTCTGCCTCGACGACACTGTCAGCATCGTCTTGCACCGAGAGCCTCGACTCTTCCCGACTCGGTGTCCGCTCCTCGCCCGTCTCCGACTCGGAAGCCAGTTCCTCTTCGACCTCGTCATACGTCATGGGTTCTTGCTCTGCATCCTCGTCGTCCTTATCTGGCGGTTCCTCGAAGATATCCAGTCGTAGTCTCCTTGCACTGGTCCGCCAGGCTTCACGGGAGTTGGGCTGCAGATTGAGAGACGCAATTGCTGCTTCGACGTCCTTCCTGCGGACCACTTTTCGAGTCGTGGGATGGAGCTCCCTTTTCGCTCGGATTCTCGACAGGCTGATGAACAAGGTGGATTGGACAAGGCGGCGCGTGATTGACAGCGCTAGTGAGTAGAAGTCGTCGAATGCTGTTGCCCATACTGACGGGTGCTTGTCATCCACGTAATTCCAGTTATTGCCCGGAATAGATGAGTTCATGAAGGCCCGTTCCGACAGGCTCAACCACGCGGTTAGATGAAACAGCTGGGCGAATTTCGGCGTCGCGTCCGGGGCGGACACTTTCCTGACATCGTGGCTCAGCTTTCTCGCTACGGAGCGGGTTACATTCCAGTTCGGACCCCATTTGTGCTCCTCTCGCTGCTCCTCCCTGCGCTCTTGTCGGACGGAAATCGCATCCGCGGCTTCTTCCTGAGCATGACAGCACTGCTGGCTCATTTCGACGGCTGCGGGATACTCTACGAATTCCAAGTATGACCGACGAGACTTGGCCCTTTGCTCCTCAACGCTGTCCTGCAGAAGGATCAGAAACTGTTGAACTTCTGTCTCGCTTTTTGTGCCGATCCGGGCTGCGATTCCCGACAAGTCGTATTTCCCCAGGCGCGAGGCGGCTTCGAAGAACTGCCTTTTCTCTATTGAAGACCACATGGTGAGGCCCACTTGCGAACTTGAGAACTCCACTTCCTCGTCCAAGCATACGCGATGTGCGGCATCGTCTATGTCCCGATTCAGCAGATCCAGATACTCTGCGTTAGGAACCCCCTTCTGTCGCTTGAAAGGCCGAAACGTCGAGACGCCCTCGGCAGGGCGCTTGAGGGGCGATCGGTCGCCCACCTGGTCGCTTCGTGTCAACGAGCACTCTGCTCCCGCATCACTGTCAGCATCACTGGGCCCATATGAGCTGTCCTGCTGTCCTCGATCCACTTCGTCGCTTTCGGAAGCCTCTTCTGTCAACTCTGCGTGACTGTCGTCGATGCCACCGCCAAAATCATTGCTGCCATGGGGAGGAAACCCCTCGTCGGGGTCCATGGTCCTGCAGATGTCAGTGTGGCTACTGCTGGTCCAGATGTTATTGACATTGTACCCCGAACGGATGACAGCTGACGTTGCCTAGCTTGTGATATCTTTGAAAGCCATGCAAAAGACTAGAATGAGTGGCACGGTGCTGTGAGAATAGCCGGGTACTATCGCTTCCTCATCAGTCGTGAAAGCTGGATTTCGTTTGGTTTGATGTGTCTTGGTTAAGGTGTGAATCTGAGTTTAAAGTTGGGAAAAGTGGAGACGCATGATTACCTAAGAATCGTGATGTGAAGTGAATGACTATTAACCAAGTGAACATGATGTGAAATGATTTGTAAAAGGGGGGGGGGGGGGTTAGCGCAAGCTGAGATGCGAAGCCTCAAGCTCTCGCAGTCTGGTGATGGGAAGAAAGGCAAGCGGCCAGATGTTCTTGGCACGTCCCATGTAACGGGGTCTGTATCAAGGGGGAATCCTCAAATAATACCCGCGCTTCTTCCAAAAACTAGACTAAAAGTCATGTCATTTTCTACCGACCATGTCTCGTCTCACTCTGCCTTTGTGCCACAGAAGAAATCCCTAATGAATGCTGCAGGAGGATCAGAAAGATCAGAAAGTTGAAATACCGCTTAAAAAAAGATGGGCTGACATAATGAAAAATGGGGCCTTTCATTTCTCATTTCCAATCTAATTAAGTCTCAGTCTCGGCACCAGCTTTCCTTACCCCTGCCACCAAAAGTTTTGGCATAACGAAGACACAGCATCCCATAAAAACATTTCAACTACAGACTTCAACTCATGGCCATGTCATGATGTACAATGCTACGCATCGTTGCAAAATGCGTTCCAAGTTCCACGAGGCCGATTAGGCCGGTCCAGAGGGTCACGCCTCGCAAAGCGTTCACGGCCGCCTTTGCCCTCCGCGCGAAGCCCAAACTCCGCGACTACCAGCAAGACTGCATCAAGTCCGTCATCTCGTCACTACAGCATGGACACAAGCGCGTGGGCATCTCGTTGGCAACAGGTAGCGGGAAAACCGTGAGTAATCCATCGCCGTCGACATCGGGTCGTCACGCGCATGAGCCCCCCGTGTATCCACGTCCGAAAAAGCTCATGCGAGTACAGGTCATTTTCACACAATTGATAGACAAGGTGAACGGGCGGCCCAATGGCGGCGATCGCACTCTCATCTTGGCTCATCGTCGCGAGCTAGTCGAGCAAGCTGCGCGGCACTGCCGGCTCGCTTATCCTGACAAGACCATCGAGATCGAGATGGGCTCCCTCCACGCATCTGGAGTCGCAGACGTCACCATCGCTAGCGTGCAAAGCATAACGTCCAGGGATCGGCTGGAGAAATTCCATCCTGCACACTTCAAATTGGTCTTGGTGGACGAGGCGCACCACATCGTCGCCCCGGGCTATCTCAGGACGCTCAAGCATTTCGGTCTGGACCAGAAGCAGCGCGATTCACCTACGCTCATTGGCGTGTCGGCCACTTTCTCGAGATTCGATGGCGTGAAGCTCGGGGCTGCAATTGACGAAATCGTGTATCATCGAGACTACATCGACATGATCACCGACAAGTGGCTCTCGGACGTCATATTCACAACGGTTGAATCGTCAGCAAACTTGTCCAAGGTGAGGAGCGGCGCCTTTGGCGACTTCCAAACGGGAGAGCTCTCCAAGGTGGTCAACACGAATCAAGTCAACGACATCACCGTGAGGAGCTGGATGGCCAAAGCAGCGGACAGAAAAAGCACGCTCGTCTTTTGCGTAGACCTGGCGCACGTATCGGGTCTTACGTACAAATTTCGCGAGTATGGCTACGATGCCCGTTTCGTCACAGGCGAAACTCCCAAGCTGGAGAGGAGTGAGATACTAGAAGCGTTCAAGAACGGAAAGTTCCCCGTGTTGATCAACTGCGGCGTATTTACCGAGGGAACGGATATTCCCAACATAGACTGCATCGTGCTCGCCAGACCGACGAGGTCACGTAATTTGTTGATCCAAATGATTGGCCGAGGCATGCGCCTTCACCCTGGCAAGAAGAACTGTCATGTTATCGACCTGGTGTCGACCCTGGATACGGGGATCGTGACCACACCCACTCTTTTCGGCCTGGATCCAAACGAGCTCGTTGAGAAAGCGTCCGTCACGGACATGCGAGATATGAAGGAGCGGAGAAGTGAAGAAGAGTCCCGTCCCCAGGACGCTAATCTCGGAGGACCAAGTCCCGCGAACAGCTCGGCCGATGCCTCCGTCACATTCACAGACTACTCTTCCGTTCTCGACCTGATAGCCGACACATCTGGAGAGAAGCACATCCGGGCCATCAGTCAATATGCATGGGTTCAAGTCGGGCCAGAGCGTTTCGTGCTCTCTGCCCCAAGCGGCTCGTACATTCGCATCGAGCGAGTCCAGAATCCAGCATCCGCCGCGGCCCCAAGCTACAGGGCTGTCGAGGTCCGCGCGCTGCCTCCCAGCCTCAAGTCGCCGTTTGCAGCGCCGAGAGAGATCCTCACCGCGGCCACGTTCGACGACGCGGTCCATGGTGCGGACAGCTACGCCTCCAATGCCTTCCCACACACCTTCATACACCGGTACCAATCCTGGAGGGGGCTGCCGCCTACGCAGGGCCAGCTCGACTTTGTCAACAAGCTGAGGGGCAAAGCGAAGGCCCTCACGGTCTCGGACCTGACCAAGGGCAAGGCAGCGGACATGATCACCAAGCTGAAGCACGGTGCGCGAGGCCAGTTTGCCAAGATCGAGGCTGAGCAGCGCAGACAGGAAAGGCAGCTGAACATGATGGAAGCGAGGCAGAATAGGGAGCGCGTCGTTGTTGGACCTGTAATGTTTTGAGAGCTGCCAGGCCATGTATCATGAACCGGGCCATGATTCTGGCTTCGAAGCAAATATCACGGGAACATGCTCGCTTGTACACAAAATATTCCTATCTGCTTTTGAAGGAGGCTCTCCTGCAACCTACTCTGGACTAAAGTGTAGATCCTCCGTGTACAATCACCAGAAGCACCGGAGCAATGCAAGCTGACTCACGCCACCTTCGCAAGCCTCGAATGACATGATTTCAAAAGCCTCAGCCTTATTCATTCTGCCACTGCTCATAAACCACCAGGGGTCTACTTCTACTCATCCAGTCAAAACATAGCTTTGGTCAACCACTACCCATCAGGGCGCCGTAGGTCCACAGGCATTACGCTCCACATTGTGGTCAAGGGTGTCTGGCCATACTGATGCGATGCACCACGCTGTGTTACTTCTAGACAGGAGTATATGAACGAGTACAGCCACTTCGCCCGTTACGCTATTCGAACTAGCTGCCGTTGCCCATGTGTAAGCACACCGCTTGCTGGCTGGCCTGGCAGCAGCTCATTGGACATTGCTTCAGACCGAATTCGTTCGGAGGAGAGGGTCAGTCAATCGTTCTTCATGTCACGTAAAAATAATTGTTCATACGGTGGCGCAAGACATCAAGTATATTTCGTCCAGTATTGGACCATAATGGATGGGATTATGTCGTCTCGACAGTACCCTTTACTTTAATCCGCAAAAGCCAACAGAGGGTTAACTCGGTGCTTCTCGATCAAACAAACCACTTGTCCTCCCATGAACAGAAATATGCAACTTAATGACTCCATGTATATATATTCGCTTTTCAACCAGAGTGCACACCATCCTCCTCACTTTAGCAGCTCGAGCTGATAACTCAAAAGGGAAATAAATCCCCAAACAGTTCAAACAACTCATGATTCATCCATCATATCTGCGTCAGGGTTATGTTCTTTCGAGTTTTTTGTGCCTCAACCATTTTTTGGCGAACTAGCGGGTATAGAACGGGACAGATGCTAGCCATTAAGACCAACATTGACCCAAAAATAACCAAAAAAAAAAATAACTTGACAAAATTTCATGATACATATACGGGCCATAAGAACGGAATAAAACAACGTAAAACATGACTCAAGTCCCACATGTTGAACTCGTCATAAGATCAAAAATTGATCCGTATGGAGTGAGACTTTCAAGGGTATTCTTTTGTAGTGCAAGAGGGTATATCCAGCCGGGGTATCTGAATGTGGTCAGTTTCTAAGTTGAACAAGTCTAACGGAAAGGCCCAACGGGACCGGGGTATCCTGAATTGAGAGAGTGAGAAGTAGATGGGCGGCCGCTGTCTCCAGAGGCTCGGGTGTTATGACGAGGTGTCACATCACCGGGAAGGGGAATTGTCAGCTTGTTGTCCACGTGTTTGCTGAGCGGTCGTATTGCCCAAGGATTTTCATCCTCGGCCAAGTTGACCCCACTATCGTTCCAAGGGTTACGGTCTGCGTTGAAGCTTCGTGTGGACTCAATGGAAATGAGAGAAGACTTGGATACATTGCTCGATCCCTTGAAGAAGCTGCTGTTCATGGAATGAGAGCTGTTCTTTCTGCGGTCAAGGAATGCAGAAATGGATGTCATGCTACCAGGCTTACGAAGGCGGTCAAGAATGCTGCTTCGCTCTCTGGCAACCTCAGCTCCGAAGCCTGTCTTGACAGGAGAATCCGTACCAGATGAGGTCGGAGCATGCTGAAGAAGTTTGGAATCAAAGTACTGAAGGGAGTCTTCGAACGAATCAGATATGGGACGAGGGATAGATCCCTTGACGATGTTCGCCTCAACTGCAGCAGCGGCCATTTGGGCCTGCATGAAGTCGATGGCATCCCGAAGCCCGCCTGCATTATTGCGAGTAAAACCCCAAACCAGAGTCATGGTAGGAGATCCGTCCTCGGTAAGTTCATCGGGGTTTTGGAGGACCGTGACTTCCACTTCATACTGGGCTTTGAGCTTCGAAACCAGATCCGTAGCAAAAGTGGGAGATTCCAGGAATTTGACTAGATCAGCCTTGCGAGCCAGTACCAGTTCGTGCTTGTCAGGAACCATTCCCAGAAGCTCGTCGACGCAATGAGGAACCTGCCATTGTGGTCCGGTCACAGTGACTTCATCACTCGCGTCCTCAGTGCTGGGGAAATTAATCTTGCAATTAAATTTCTGCTCCAGCTCATCGATGTCAGGGAGACGAGCGATAAGCTCACGATGGTAAAGGCGGTCCACGCTTGCAACCTGGGTTGTGTACTCGGAATCCTGATGTCTCCTGTTAGACTTGTCATCACGCAAGTTGGTTGAGCCACATTAAATGCACTTACAGCGCGATCAACCATTTCCAGGATCTCATTCTTGACGGCATCCAGGTTCTGAGCGTTGCGGGCAGGTGTACGGCAAATGACGTTATCAACTTTGATGTCATCATCCTCACGTCCCATCCCGCCTCGATCCATTGCGTTGGAAAATTTGACAAAGACAGAATGCTTTTTCATGATGCGCTGGATGTGTTGACCACCAATTCCAATGATGCGCTTGTGATACTGGTCAGGGACATGGAAAGATATGGAAGCGGGCATCTCTTGCTCAACCAGAGTCAACCCCTGTTTCATGGAGTCATAGCTAGCAGCCATGACATCAATGTTAAAGTTGTACTCATTGAAGCCATCAAAGATGATTTGCACATTGCCTGCATAAATGTTATTTGTTATTTGGTGTAAAAGGAGCGGGAGGGGGTTGCGTTTGGAAGACTTACTCTGACCCATAATCTTGTTGATTTTGCCGTTCTTCTTTCCGCTGACGAATTCTTTGTGTTCATTGGCAAGCTCGATCTTGACTCGAATTTGGTATTGCGACTGTGTTACAAATTTGAGGTCCGAGATGACGGTTAATGCACTCTTGACGGCGTCGTCTGAGCCTGTGATTGTAAAGCTCATCTTATCATAAGACAAGTCTGCCTCCGAGTTTGCACAGATGTCGGACAGCATGGTACGTACGTCGGCAGGATGAGGCTGCTGTCTAACTTCTGGCTGCTGAACATACCATCCAGCTCCATAGAATTGCCCGGCCTGAGAGCAAGGCTGTCAGTGCTGCTCAAACAACAATCACCGATAAAGAGCAAACTTACCAGTGACATAAGCTCTCGAACTGTGCGTTCCACCGGTAATCCTTCACTTCCTTGAACCCGAACCAACGTGCGTTGACAAGCCAAAGGGGGGAACATGATATAGGTGCCATTGGCCTCGAGAATTTTGCGAACCTTGTCGAGACGGCCAAGAAGGATACTATCAATCTTGGCAGCTGGAATTGTTACATCCTTGACGTAAAGTCGAATTCTAGACACGGTGTCATGCAGCTTCTGTTTGGCCATTTCAATTGCTTGGGGGGTCTCGCCAGTGATAAAAATATCGGTTGGATCACGACGAGTAGCATTCTGAGGGCAGTACCGGTACATCTGGGAGAATAAAGGAGGGAAATAGATGGCGGTTCCTGTGGACGACTCGATCAACTTGATGTTCTTGCGATGGCGGCCGCAGACGAGCTGATGGAGAGATAATTCGATCCTAGTGGCATCAACTACACGACCAAGCTATCATCAAGTTAGCATCTTGTATTGCGCTCTCGGAGATTGCAGGCCAAGCCTAATGGGAGTCGTACTAGAGTATCGATGTGGATCAACACGCGAGCCTTGGCATGCTCGGATGAGAGAATGTCTCCGTAGATGGCGACTCGCCATCTCTGATCCATTCGCATCTCCGAGTCACCAGTCATGCCATCAACCATGGGTGTAAGCTTCGGACCGAGCAGGAAAATATCCACGCCGCAAAAAGTTGAGATATAGTCCAAAGTCTCCACAACGGGCTTTTTGAGCACACCTGCATTGAAGTCACAGACAAGGCTTCCATCGATGTCAATTGTTGTACAGCGCTATCATTGTCAGTCAGTGTGACGGCGATAGAAAAGGCTGTCTCTAGAAACAGGACCGGGGAGCCTGGGAGCTCCCCAAGACAGGCACAGGATGGACATGCATACCATGGCTATTGGGATCTCGTTGAGGATGGTCTCCCTGCTCTTGTGGACCAGCTCGGGAGAACCTGACAGGCACACAGTGATGACTTGGCCTCTTCCCGTCTTTTGTGAGGAAGAAGAGACATGTGCCTCAATGGGCAGCGGTCCAACAGACAAGTCTCGACATAGTCTTCCGAGATTGACCAAGTTCTGGGCGTGAACAGGTAATTCGTGAACCTGTACATCATCGGGGGCATCGGCAGGGTGCGTCCACCGCAAGACAGCATCAGCCGTGGCGTGAACAATGTCTTGGGTGTCGGGGCCAGCAAGCTCGGAGGCAAAGGGCACGTTGAAGGAGTAGTGGATGGTCGCGTCGGCAGCCTGGGGTAAGCTGATGGGACCCGCGGGCTGGGCGGCATTCTTAGGATGCTGGTTGAGGCCGTTCAAGGGCATATTGGGACGGCCCATCCCAAAGTTTGGGCTCATCCGCTCGGACCAATGACGCATATTTGCAAGCTTATTCATGATGAGCGAGGTGGATGCACGTCAAGTCGAGAGCTGAATAAACAAATGTCGGCCGCGAAAGGGTTGAAAGAGTTACGGCGGTTTCGGTACAATGGCAGCATGCGACCGACGGACCTGGCGACGTAAGGCAGTAAAAATTGAGAGAAATAACAAGGCAAGTGATTGGGTGTCACAAGAAAGGAATGCGATCCGCCCCGAGACTGTTGAAGACGCAAGGATGAACACCAAAGCAATTCGCCGAATAAGTTAACGAGAAGGAGAGTATCCGGGGTATCGAAGACGAAGGCTCAACTCAAGTGCTGTGGAGGGAAGGGGGGAGGGGTCGAAGGGGGGTGAGGAAAAGAAGCTAGAAATGGGGATGGGAAAGCGGAGGAGGGGAGAAGAAGAGAAGAGGAAAAGGAAAATTGACTCGCGAATCCCTTCCCAAGTCGTCTGTTTTGTGTGAAGCTGATATTTTGTTGGGAGTGTTGAGCAGGAGCACAAGCAGAGGAGAAGAGAAGACGAGAGTCTGACGGAGCAGCGAGGCCTCGAGAGTGGAGAGTGAAGTAGTGGAGCCTGGACAGGGGACAGGATACAGGATACAGGATCAAGCATACAGGTTGACGCTTGATTGGTCCAATCAGACGGATTTCAGCAAAAAGTCAAGGTCGATGCAGACTCACTGCGAGACTGGGCGTCGAGTCTGCTGAAAGGGCGGAAGCATGTATACAGTATCTACCCTAGGTGCACAACGCGAGGACCAAACACTGGATAACATGACGAGAAGACACGCAAGACGGACGCGCAAGACATGCAGTTTTTCTTTTCTTGTTAGCTTGAGATTGACACATGCGTTGCAATTACCTGACTGCTGCACCGTACATACAGTGGAGCTGCACCTATGTTTCGTGCTCCCGTTATTAGCGCAAGTACCCCAGGTTCGCAGCAACTTCCTAATCGCAGCAATGCAACGCCGAAACTCGCTTGGCGACAGGTATATATGTATGCGTAGGTACTTGGCACCTGGCAGCTACCACTGGCGCGGGCACTGTGGAGTAGGTACCTAGGTAGGTAGTCTTCGTCCTGGAAGAGATAGCCCACGGAACTACGGAGTCCTAGATACCGAGCCACAGACATAGACGTCCGCCTTGGCTTAACAAACCGTTCGACCCCTTATAAGTGAGTGGAGCTGAGCGAGGATCTGGAAGCCAAGCCAAGGACAAGGCACCAGGTGTCGGCAAAGAGCCAAAAAGAAAACGGTCACGACGCCCAAGTACAAGTATACAAGCATGATAAATACGAAGCGATGGGGATTAGGAATAGGGATAGGAGCAGGGGTGGCCACGAGGGAAAGGAACGGACCTCCTGGGCCTGCAAGATACCAGACCATTTCAGTATGCGATATTATCAGCTCGGTCGAGAGTTCGGTGACGGCTGGACGGTGGACGGTGGACGGTGGACGGTGGACGGTGGACGGTGGACGGTGAACGGCTACGGTGCCTCAGATACCGGTTTCTTTCTATGGTGCGCAATCCAACCAACGTCGCGCCTGGGATGTAGAGTATGCGTGACATGCATGGGTGTGCTGCCCGGGTTGCGCCCTGTTGACAATGGCTGATAGCTGCCGTGAGCTGGTTGGCCGCCGCGTGATGACTGGAGATGTTGCTACATTTCCTCGAGACCACAGAGGGGCATCGGCGGAGGCGAGCAAGAAGATGAAAAGGGCAAGACAAAGAAAGTCTTGTGTGATGTGGGCGAGAGGAGAGAGGCAAAGAGGCTTCCGATTCCACGAGGTTCTGCCATGTCTCGGGGCTTGTTCCAGAGAGCGTCAGCGGAGAGCCGCATGCCAGGTCCCCTATAGGTGGCCTCGTCATCCCTTGCACTGGAGGGAACGCCCCTAGCAGTCGACCTTTGAGCGCTGGTGGCCCATGTGCCCCGTATTATTTAACGCTCGTGTCACCGAGGGTCAGTAGGATGCTATTATCTGCCAGTGCTCACTCTCGGCTGCCACACAAAGCTACGGAGTACGGAGTCCGCTACGGAGTCGCATTGAATCATCCACCAGTTACTCGCTCCTCCGCAACACACCAGCTGTCGCACCACTCGCACCACTCGCACCACCCAAGCCACTCCAATCAGTGGATTCCAGCTGTGATTCCTCACCGCGTCTCGCAAAGCCTATTGGCATGTGATGTGATGGCCTGATGCTGATGGCAATCAAGGTGCCGGTACCAACCACGCAAGGGTCGTGATTCCGCACCTTCCTATAATGACATAGGTATTAGGTACCTAGGTACCTACCTAGGTAGCTATGGATGCACGAGCACGCACAGCAAAGAGATTGCCTCGCAGGCAGATGACGCTCGACATTCCTCTGCGCCATCATGCAACTGCTGCTCAGTAAGTAGGTTCCGCCTGCATAGAGCAGTCATAAGTGAGTGCTACTTGTCACGACCCATGATGCCTGCAGTTAGTTACGTGGTGCCACCTATCGAGTCCGCTGACCCCTTCCCCAGATCATGGCACTTCCGCATTAATTGTTTGTACAGCTCGTGCGCTAGCTAGCCCGTTCGTTCTTCGAATCAAGAAGCATCGTGTCTGTCATTCACGCACCACACGGAGATTACCGCTCCTCAATTATATTATATGTCTGACAGACACCTCTTGAACCAAGAAACAACCTCACCAATGCCAAAGATGGGCCTCCAAGTTCCCCACATAGCTCGTATGCTGGCTGAAGCTCTCTAGACTAGCAGCTCATTACGACGACGACTTTGTCCCGTCGTCCCGATCAGAGCATCACTGCTGCTGCACTCTGTAACGTGAGCGCAAGGTCAGGCCTCTAGGGTTGCTGCTATCTAGAAGGTCATGTAGTCGTCAATGTGCATATAATATATATATATTTTCATGGCGCAGGAGTCGCCCGGCATCTGAAAGTTGCAGACTCAGACAGACGCCGACACAAGACACAGGCATGCAAGCATGTGCTACAGATCCGCAAGCAGTTCCCCAGGCTTGCATGGCATTCATTCGGCGAACCAAGTTGGGCAACAGATGTGTCAGACACGTTGCTTGTGGCTTCCATGTTGTCCTCGTGAACCTCTTTCCTAGGTGTTGCACGAGCTTCCTCGCGAATGACATCTGCTATCGCCATGCGCTCCACCACAAATGGCTGATGCTGTGATGCACAGCCTGCCTGCCCTGCCCGTGCCCAGTGTGTCCCGCCCAACCGCCCTTCTCCGCCACTACACCATAACCCTCCACTCCCATCGTTTAACTTTGGAGCTAGGCACTCTGTCAGCCTGCTCCTTGCCTCGCCGAAATGTGTGCAAAACAATATAGACCAGCAGAGATCTGCTAGACCAGTTGCTTGCTTGGCTCCGAGTGAGCGGCAGTCTCAGCTGTCACCAACGCTCACAGTAATTGGGCCTCTGGCAAGGAGTCGTCGACTGAAAATGGGCGTGCCCATTCGCGATAGATCCTGGCGACAGTAATCTGACAGCATACAAGTCTGCAACACCACATGCCGGTACGTGCATCACACGTCCGATGATCAGCATTGCTTTTGCCAGGACCTATTTAGTCATAAATCTGCATTCATACTTGACACATGTCTGTCTGTTCTTGGACAGCAGCAGCAGCAGCAGCAGCAGCAGCAGCGATATGTTGGGCTCGACGTGTTGTCGGTATATTGAGCTCCGGAGCAGGGCCTATGCAGGCTCGTTTGCCTTCGAACTCCAGCATTTTTAAATTAAGAAGCTTGATCATCTGCAGACGTCTGTGGTAATCTTATGTTGGGTGTCGACAGATTAAGGTATAATTTCATCCTTCATTACCTGAGTTCACCTGTAGAACTCTCGCTCAGCATGGTCCGCGTACACCATCTCTTGCACGGCACGGCTCGGCCGCTCAATAAACGCAACTTCATCACCCCCCCGAAGTTGACCACTGCGAGAGTGATCTGCTGACCTAACACTATATGCTCGCTGCATCACAGACTCAGCAGGGTGGTACTCTCTCACATATGACTGCACATTCTCCTGGCGGTTGTCTGGGTGAACACTTGCTCTGTACTCTGCCGGACCTGGCAGTTCTGGCCGGACACCATGGACTCGGCTATAAGGAGGAGGCATCTGATAGCGCACACCATCCGCTGCCCGTACACCATAATTACTGTCCGCATATTGTCGCTCGTGTGGCGCCAGAACCTGCACGAACTCGCCTTGACTTGGGACAGGTCGAGTTGTGAACTCCCCTTGCTGCATGTCCCTGTAATCATGAGTAGCATATTCGGGTTGCGTAATGATACGCCGCGGCAGACCGTATGCTGGAGCAGGAGCAGGAGCAGGAGTGGTGTAAACCACGCCTCCGTCATCATAGGGCCCAGGCCCTGAATGACGAGATAAGGCTCGAGAAGGTACTCGCTCATATACTACCTCATGCTCCCCGGGTCTTGATGGAGGAACCATGGATAACCGTGACGAGGGGTGATGGGGTGGCTCAATATACTCACGACCATAAGCATCTACCAGTATCCTCGTAGGGGCGGGCCGTGGAGGCGTCGCAAATGCCTCTCCATCAGGATGAGCCGTCATGCGAGAAGTTTCATGAAGCTCGCGGTACGGACGCGAACTCACGGGGCGAGCATCGGCCAGCATGACCTGGGAGATGGATCCTGAGGCCGGACCGGATCCAGCCAGGTAATGCATGGACGAATCAACAAGACGACCGTCGTGACGTTGAGCCGGCCCACCAACAACCACTGGCTGGTCGTAGCAACGACCGCTGCTGTATCGTGGCTCTCCAGTCGCAGCAGAGCTGTAGGATCGTTGATAAGTAGCAGCCACAGTGTGCCCGACCGGTGTTGCGCGGTCTCTTGCAGGCCGTGCAACATATTGAACACCAGCATCAAGCGCATTGGCCAGATCATACCTTGCTTCATATTCGTGTGCTGCAGAAGATTCTTGCGCATGTCTCGGACGTTTACTCGGACGGATGTAGGAGAATGCGTTCAGCGGGGACGGCGATCGTGGCTCTTGCTTGATGTACGAAGCACCTTCAGCACCGGCGCCACCCTGCTTATCGGCCTTTCTCTTTTTCTTTTTGCTCCTCTTCTTTCCGCCTTGTGATGAACTATCAGGACTGGTGACTATGTTTTGCCCAGTTCGTAAAGCTGCGGCCTGTGCCGGCGTAGCAACAGTGGTGCGATGATCAGTTGCAAAAGAAGTGTCATGAACGGTTGCGGATGCCGCGGCCAAGGCGCTGACAGAGGAAGGATGCGTTGGTTGGGGAGCAACTGGCTGCAAAGTATTGTGATTTCGGACGAGGGGGGATGGGGGATGAGTCTCAAGATAGCTATCGCACGGGGTTTGATTATCATTCTTGAGCACTCGAGGTCTAGATGCTTGCACAGCGTCCTGTCTAAGTGCTTGTGACGGGTTTGTGCCGGCTCTTGTACTTTGGACTGGATCGGTGGGGGCAGCTTGGATCTGGACGTAGTTGTTCAGACCTGGAACGATGCTGATCTGTGAAGTCGGAATCGTTTGCGTCGCACTATGATTGCTTCTTTCAACCGTGTGTGGAGCGTGGGCATCTTTGAGAGATTTCGCAGCTGGCGCGGAGGGTACAGTGGGCGGCTGTTTGTCATGTTGCTGTGACCTTTCGTTGCTTTGCGAATTAAGGTTAGTAGCTTGCACTTCTTCGGGTGAATTACGTATGCGTGATACTAGATGTGACTCGGGCGTATCATGACGGGATGAATAGAAGGTGCTTTCGTCAAAAGAGCCACACGCAGACTCAGTATTAGCGTTCAACTTCTCGCTATCAGCAGGGGGAGGAGCCGTAGCCCGGGCTATCACAAGAGCCTTCGCCAGCACGTCAGATAAATCGAGATCCGACGACGGTTCGGTGTAACCCGGCCTTTCGATACGGCGCTGCTCAACCTCCTCTTTCAAGGCACGTTCTAACTGTTGCCTTTGTATCTGCAGCTCGTCCCGAAGTCGCTGATCAGACTTCTCTGAAAATGTCGGGTCCGCCTCAGATTGTCCAGTATCCGCACTCTGATTGAGCCGTACGGATACCGGGCCGCCGTTGTCATGAATTTTTCGCAGATTGCCTGTCTCTGCAACATCTTCCCCGTGGCACGCTGCTTCTAGCGATGCATTCGAGCCGTGGAGTGTAATCGTAGGATGACTACCCGAGACAATAGCATCGCGAAGCTGGACAATTTTCTCGTACTGCCTAAGCTCGAAGGCCTCCCTTTCAGAAAGGTTTGCCAAATCCATCACACTACTGGGGAAGGTCGGGGTCGCAGACGCTGTCTTGGCCATGATGGGCTTTACGGTCAGCTTCCGAACGCCCAGCATGCAGGCGCTGTCGCGCTGGTTTGATCGCAGTTGATGGTGCCCGTTTCAAGATTTTGTAGGATATCAAGCCATCAGTTGACCTTCAGACAGCCATATCATGTTGTTGGGTAAAAGGCGACACTCCTGCGAAAGCCTTGAACGTTGGACATTTAACAATGTGATCGCGCCAACTGCGCATCCACGAAAGACGAAGGAAGGGAGTTGTCAAGAATTAGGCGGTGTAGACGGCAGAACTTGGTTGAAAAAACGCAGCAGCGACTAGGCCCGAAATGGAATAAGCATCTGTCCATACAAATTACAAATTGCATGCAACAAGACTTGTGTAATTTCACGCCCATCTCCTGGATACCTGCCTACGTGGTGCAAGTTGACAGTAATGGAACTGCTGAGCTCTCAACAGCACGCTCAAAATTGTTATCAGGGTTTGGCAAGAAGTGCTCAGCTTCCGGATTGTTTCAAGCCACGGCAGGAGCTGGAATATGTAGTAGGAGCGCGCGCCACCAATTAGAATCAGGGCAGGCCAGGAGCCAGCCTACCTAACCAGCACAACGGGAGCCCGCCAGACCTTGTAGTAACGAGTAATAGTTGCAGCTAGGTATTTCCCCTTAGTTGAAGATAATATCGTCCTCTTTAAAGCAGATAAAGCAAGACTAGTAGGCAGAAGAAGCAGTAGTAGTGAAATTATCCCTTAGTCGTAAAGCAACGATTGTGCGCGTTCTTGACCAGTACGTGTAAAATCACATAGGTACCTAAAGCATGGCCCGCGCCATGCCAGGGATTACGAGGAGTGCATAAATAACATCAGGGAGTGGATCAAAAGTGGAACTGCTGCGGCGATAGCAATTTGTCGCATTGCTCCTGAATAGAAGTCCCGTCCCTAACCCATCTACTTGGACAGTTCACAAGTTGAAGACACCCCCTAGTGCCAGTACGCCACCACGCTACACATCGCCTGAGTCAAACAGTCAAACAGTAGCAAGAATGGCTGCAGTGGACGGGACTGCGGCCAACAAGCCGGTCCTGTTCTTGTAATTCAGTCCATCCTCTCATTCCCCCCTCCCCCGTAGAAAATACGAGGACTTGCTGATCGATACATGGTGCAGTGACATTGATAATTGTCTCTACCCTCGAAGTAAGAAAAAAAAAAAAAAAAAAAAAAAAAAAAAACCAA